>PVJL010007112.1:0-82616 GCA_004026885.1 Lyroderma lyra | reverse complement strand
AGAGATGGCCCGTCCCCCAACACCGCGTCTTCCCTCCCTGGGGACACGCCCTAGCAACAGGAAGTCAGCTCTGGGTTGGTCACTGTCCCTCCCAAGTGCCTCCCTCCTGTTTAAAGGTTAAATCTGGACTTTATTCCTCTTATCTCCCCTTTGCCAGAAACGATGGTGTCACTGATCTGTCATTTCTTTGGGGGGGGGGGGTGTTATTTCTTTATTTGGTTCATGAAGGGATGTTACCCGACACGCTATTGGCCGGTGAACTTCTATTCTAATTCCCACAGAGAACCTGTGTGAGGTAAGTTGTTGGCAAAGACGCCAGCAGCCTCTGAGCATAGAACTTGTGCTGCCTCCCACAAAGCAAAACCAAAACATGGCCAACGAGAGAGAGTGAGAACTGTGGTTCACAGTGAGGCTCCCGGGCCACGAGAGTCTGAATTTAAATCAGAAATCCGGCGCAGAGCCCTCCGGTGGGCACCGCACAGGGAGGCCTGGGGCCTGCTCCGAGCCCTGCTGAGGGAGGGTAATAGGGACTGGGGACACGATGGCAGCTCACGTTTACTCACCGATCCCACGCGGCAGCTATCACTGCCTGGATGTGTCTCTGCCGGCCGGCCCGAAGGGCTTTACTGTTCGTTTGCTCACACCGGCTGTGAGGCAGACACTCGCCCCGTGCTGCACCTGAGACCTTCGTGGAGGAGAAGGGAAGCAACTTCCCCAAACCCAAATGCACAGCAATTAGCAGAGGACGAATTCAACCTCAGGCACTTGGGCCCCCCAGTCTGGTGGTGACCGCAGGGTTGCACGCTGACTCATTAATCTCAGCGCCCCTCTAAGTTAGGTGCTATGATCATCCACATGATGTGGGAACTGAAACTTAGGTGAATTCGCTGTCCCAAGGTCTCAGCAAATTCAAGGTCAGGGTGTATAGATCCTGGACTCAGAGGAAGGTTCTTTAACGCCTCAGCCCGTGCCCTTACCTGTTAGGACGTGGCAGGTCCTCTGGCACGCTGACCCACACCAACGTCAGGTGGCAGCTGGAGGGAGTCAGGTACACGGACGGGACCAGTCTGCCGTAGCCCTGGGTGTCAGACAGGGAGCGGACAGCCTCCAGCTGCCATGGCCTGGGCTCTGGGCGAAGCCAGGGCGGGTGGCTCTGTGACGTTCGCTTGAGAAGCTAGATGTCGAATTTTAAGTGATTCGTTTGACATTCTATATTCTCCGGACCCGTTTTCCCATCTGTAAAATTGTTGAATCTTGATTCTACTTTGCATCCTCTTTCAGTTCTCCCTTCCAGGATTTGATCTTCCGAACGCTCGATTTATCAGAATTGGCAGTTTCCTTCAAAAACAAACAAACAAAAATCTAAAACTCTCCCAAACGTTGTCTTTTTGTTACCAGAAAATGGGGTGCCCTCGTGGGCGCAGTGTCCAGGTCCTTGGTATCCCGAGCAACGAATTGACCGAGACCCACACACGAGTACAGAGGTGAGACAGAGACGGCTCATCGGCGAGAACGGGCACTCCTAAGAGGGAGGGGCGGCCCGAGCGGGAAATGGCTCAGGAGCCCCCATGAACGAGGCTTTGGGACTTTTATTTTCTTCGTGTCTTCAGGGGTTACACCTCTGGGCGTGGGGTCTCTTGATTGACAAGTTTGATTGACAAGGGGCCTATTACATAACGCCTCTGACTGTGCATGCCCTTTCCCAGAGTTCAGTCTGTTGTGATGATGTTAATGAGCTTCCGGGCGTATGCATGTTATTACAGTGAGGGTATGATGAGGCCCAGGTGAGACGAAGGTCATTGTGATTCTCACCGCGCAGGCGTAAGGAACTGGCTCACACCGGTGGGCTTCTTGTGTCCTCTAACTTCCCTGTGTTTGCCTGGAACCCCCTCCTATGGCTGCCCAGCCTGGGGTGGGGATTGCTAGTGAGAGGGTGGTATCAGGGTGGTGTCTGCTCCAGCCCCGAGATCCCCCCATTCTGTCTGCCTTCCTCACATTCTCCTGGGAGACATGATCCCCACAAATCTCCATGGGAAGTTGGGGGACAGGAGGTCTCCTCTTCTGTGTCTGCTTCCTGCTGAGGATGGTTGTTGTCCCTACTACTGGGGATCCACAGAGCTGTCACCCTGTCTGATCTGAAAGGGGAAGGGGTCTCCAGATCCACCACGTTGACTTCTTTGGTGGAGATGGGCTAGAAACCTTGTTGGGGTGTCAGCTGTATCCCAATGATCCCTAGATAAAGAGAAATTAATTCAATTAATAGTTTAGAATGGATTGACCCAAGAAATAGGTCTCAAAGCCCTTGTCGCTGTGATGTAAAGTCCGTTGAGCCTGTGGCCTGGTGACTTCTGGCCCAGCTGGTCATTCGGGTGTTATCCCCTGTCTCGGTCCAGAAAGGCCTGGAAGGGGTGCCTGCCTGTAGTGACTGTAATCAGCACGCTGGAGACATGGGTGACAAGTTTCGGAGTCATTATCTGTGAGGGACAGTCTGTTGCTCGGGGTGAGGAACCAGAGAAAATCGATCAAGACAGTGATTAAGGCTTTGGCCTAGGCAAAAGGCGAACCTGAGCACTAAAGAACACGGAAGAGGGGTCTGTAGTGGGGTGGGGAGAGGGCTGCCTTGTGCGATCCACGTCGTCGTCTTCGAAACTTCCACAAGAGCAATGGCAGCCACTCCAAGTTCATGCGGGAGACGCGCTCTCTTTAAAATTTCCCTCTTTCTGCCTCCCCCTCCCCCTCGCGGACTGCCTTTTGCTTCCCATCCCCCCACCCTTCCCTGTCTCTCCCCTCAGAGGCCACTGTCGCCTGGAGCCACGGCCAGCCGGTGTGAGTCAGCCATCTGTGCTTCTGCCTTTGCTTCTGACTAACGCCGCCGCCGCCGAGGGGCTAACTTCCTCCTCTGTTTTGTTTCGGTTTCTTGGTCTTCGGGCACCTATGTGACCTCCCGAGCGTCTCAGTTCCCGGTGCGCGTGCATGTCCCCCCACGCGTGGGAGTTCTTCGGGGGGTCAGTGCGGGGTCCGCGGCCGCTGGGCCCCGTCGCCTTCTCCCCAGGGAGCGGCCCAGTCGCTGCATGGGATGGGTGGTCGCAGCTGTCGGGGGGACGCCTTTCTTCTCTTCCCCGTCAGCATGGGCCCCAAATGGAATCAGATTCCTTTCGATTCGATTCCCCGCCCAGTGCTACTGGAATTGTCGCTTCATGTTCTAAGCCTCTTAAAAAAAAAAAAAAAAGAATCAGTCAAAGGACTTAAGTTTGAGTAAGAAACCAAAGCAGTCAGCAACAACAAAAACACACACAAAGCACAACAGTACATGAATTCCCTAAAGTTTTCGTGTCTCAAGAAACATATTAAATTTGAGTCTCTGAGACACTGCTGCTCTCTCTCCTCGAGGTAAAGCGTGTGGCAGGTGACCCTCCGGCCTTGCTGCCAGCCTGTCCTCAGGAGTGCCGTCGGTTCTGTGCTGGGACAGAGGACTTCCAGCACCCCTCCACGTTTGGGGCCGGTTTCTCATGTGGCCCAACAGCGCGTACACTGCCTGGGCCTTCTGCGGCCAGCCACGTGTTATTACTCAGGACCCACGCAATCAAGACGAGGACCCTCTCAGGAGGCGTCAACCTATACCGCCCCGTTCTTTCTTAACACTTATCAAGGCCACACTCGGCTCATTTTTAACACAATTTTGTGTTTAGTGTCTGTTTCCCTTTATGGGCTTTAAGCTTCCTGAGGGCAGGGTTGGTGTGTACAGTGCTCGTTTTGTAACCGCTGCGCCTAACCCAGGGCCTAGCACGATAGCAGACATACAGTAAATAGAGCTTGAATAAGTGAGTTAAGAAAATAAATGAAATAGAATGTAAAATAAAACACAATTTTAAAACACTTAGGCTCAGAGCTAAAGCTTGTCCAAGACCAGGCCGTTAAATGCCCAAGCTGTCACTAGACCTCAGGGGTGTACCTCCAAAAGGAGTTTCCTTGGTGAAGTTACTCCCCTTACGTTCACCACTTGCTTTTCCAAGGTCAATCGAGAGGATACAAGAACACCTGGAGGCAAATAAATAAATAAACAAATAAGAAGAAATCTCTACATTGGACAATATATAACATGGGTCTTTTATTCTGAGAGTGCTCAAACTCCTGGTCACAATCCAATTGCTCCTAGGCCTTTAATGAGGAATTACTCATTTCGGGAGGAGAAATACCCTGGAGCTTGTATCGTCCCCTTAACAGAAAATGAGCTGGAATTATTCAGGTTCCCTACTGTACACCCCTCAAAGAAAGAAGTCAGCAAAATGCCAAAGGTGTCACACCTGTCACTTGCCTCTGTACTCTGTGGGACCCTAATTACAAGAGGTAATGGGGGAGCCTTATCCCTATAGTCCAGGGGTTCTCAACCTGTGGGTTGTGACCCCTTTGGGGGTTGAACGACCCTTTCACAGGGGTCACCTAAGACCATGGGAAAACATGTATTTCGGATGGTCTTAGGAACCCAGACCCCGCTCCTCTATGCGTGCCCAGGCGGGTTGCCCACATGAACATACGCCCACATACGAGTACCCGGCGTGATGACATCATTGCAGCAACCCCATCACATACACCCCGTACAGATTCAGGTGTATGTGACAGTGTTGGCACCATAATGTACTTATGCGGACCTGTCACACATGTGTAGAGAGCAGTTACCAATAATTTTATGGTTGGGGGTCACCACACCATGAGGACCTGTATTGAAGGGTCCCGGCGTTAGGAAGGTTGAGAACCGCTGCTCCAGTCGAACACTTGAAAATGGAAAGGTTTCTGCCGTAAACATCAGTAGCGTTTCAGTGTATTGTGTTTCTCGTTTTTAAAGCATGCCACGGAAATACATTTGTAATGTTGTGTTTTTTTTCCCAAAAGAAGGTCTTAGTAATGAGAAAAAAACGTTTCACGTTGCAGTCCGTGGTGTGAAGTCTGACAATGGTTTCGAGCAGAGGACCCTTCAGAGTTGTCCGGGCACAAACGTTCTTACAAACTTCCCTGCGCCTCTGAGTCAGAGACAAAGGCCCAGACTGGAACACACTGTAGAGGAGTTTGGAGGGGAAAACGTCCCACGACTTTGTTCTGAAGTTTTCCGCTCACTGTCCTAACTGCCAAAACCCGGGGTCATTTTCCGAGGAATCTGTTTCCTGGATGTTCGCCTCCAGCTGGCGTATTGATGTCCCAACGCTCGGTGCCAAATCTCAGTCCCAGCTCGAGGCGAGCTCCGTCCTGCAGGGCCTGGAAGGGTGGGGGTGCGGGGTCCTAGGGGGTCGAGGAGGGAGGTAACTCAACACCCCATGCTGGCCTGCAGCTTTTAGGGCGCCGGAGTCCCTGGGGCCTGAAGACTGCCAGCCGGCCCTTCCTGCCTCCGTTTTTTCCAGGGAGAGAAGCCAGGCTGTGTCTGCAGTAAGCTCTCTGCTCCGCCCCCAGCGGGGGCCCTGCCGCATGCTGTCACCATCTTGGTGGGGTTTAAGTAGACCTCCTCCTGAGTTCTTCAAACTCAGCGCCATATTGTAAATCACGCGCTGGCTTTTCCAATTGCCCCCCTGGCATTATTTTGAAGATCTTTGACTCATTTTCTTTTTTAAAAAGCAGCAGATTTGTAGTAAAACGCTCGGCCACATTTTCTATATTGTTGGCCAAGACTCTGAACTTTAACGGGAGACGTCCCATTCATCTCAGTCATAGGTCATGGATGTGCTGTCCCGTGTCCACTAAATAATCATGTCACTTCATCAATGATAACACTGTCCTTGGAACACCTCTTGGGGACGTAGACTGGCCCCGCACCAGCTCCAACGCAGGCTCGGACTTCTTATATGGTCTTTTAAAGCTGAGCATTATGAAATGAAACGTTAGCCCAGCTCAGCTCCCACGCCTGCCAAAGGCCTTCACCACCTCCGGGGCGAGGCCGTGAGTCCTCCAGGGCGGGGCCAGGGAGCCCTCCAGGGCGGAGCCAGTGAACCCTCTAGGGCGGGGCTGTGAGCCCTCCAGGGCGGGGCCAGTGAGTCCTCCAGGGCGGGGCTGTGAGCCCTCCAGGGCGGGGCCAGGGAGCCCTCCAGGGCGGAGCCAGTGAACCCTCTAGGGCGGGGCCAGTGAGCCCTCCAGGGCGGGGCCAGTGAGTCCTCCAGGGCGGGGCCAGGGAGCCCTCCAGGGTGGAGCCAGTGAACCCTCTAGGGCGGGGCTGTGAGTCCTCCAGGGCAGGGCCGTGAGCGCTCCAGGGTGCCCCTGTGGTTTGGGCGGGGCCCATGAGTGCTCCAGGGCAGTTGGTGAGTCCTCATATCTGCTCTTTCTTGGTTCCTACACCTTCGCCCACACGCCCCCTCCCTCCTCTCCATAGATTCTCATGTCTCAACTGGAGCCCAAACTCTATTCCAACTCCCATTTCCTCTCTTCCTGTCCCTCCCTTTACTGACCACTGAAGTGTTGGCCACAGACCTCTTTTGTCGCTACTGATGTGACTTTGTTCACCCATGTCCCACCATCACACAGCACCTTCAGCCACAAAACAAGAACAATCATAGATGGCCACAAGGTTATCCCGTGTGAAACGGGAGCAAAACGCTTAGCTGGCGTTAGGCACAGAACGCGTCAGTTCCCTTCCCTGCAACCCCATCGCCTAATTTTTCACGTGGCTCAGCCCTGTCACTTCAGTGACATCCCCTGAAGGACAGCGCTGTATAGATTTCCTTTGGAGCCTGCAAAAGGCCTGTTCTATGCCGAGGCACGTAGGACCCGAGGGGGAATGATACACTGCACTATAAATAGGCCTGCTTCCTAACACAGACGCAGACCAGTGACTGCTCATCGCCTGGGGACTGGGCCACGAGCTCGTATCGGGCCCCTAACGCTGGTCCCTAGTCCTCGTGCAGGAAGAAGGCGGCTTAGGCACGCGCTGCCTCCGACCTGCGCACGGCTCCGGGCAGTGTCTCTGCCTCAGTTTCTTCTCCAAAATGAGGATAAAAGTGGGAAACTACCCATTTTATAGGTATGTTGTACTAGATGAGTGTATACACACACAGTGTGCACAAATGCCCTGTAAGTGAGTGTTTGCTGCTGCTAACATTTCACTGTAGCTATTGTCGTGGTTGTGGTTGTGGTTGTTGGAGCCAGGTAGGGGCAGCTCTCACTAAGGCCATGTAACAGCAGAAAGAGAAGAGAGTTTGGACTGACACAGACTGGTATTCTGGAAGCTTCACTTCTCACAGGCTAGTCTCCTGGTCTGGTCTCTAACACAGAAGATAAAGCTAATCTCCATCCGTTCCTATAAAGCTTACAGTAAACATAATGCTAATTGTAAAGCAGCACAGCGACTAGAACAGTCGAGGTCCTCGCCCACGGGGCAGCTATTAGTATTACCATCCCTGTGGTATTTCACGGAACCTGCCAGGAAATGGACCGTTATTTTATTTGTCACCAAGGAAGGAAGAAATATTGTCAATCACAGAATGATGTACTGTCAGGATAAGATATATTCAATTTTCAGGGGTAGGTGCGAACAGCGGTTTCTTAAAATAGATGAGAGCAGTGACTGAGGGATGACACACTGCGGGCCTCCGTGGGTGCGCCCTGTGGTTTGGGGGGGCGGAGAGTGTGAAGGGGGCTCCGAGCCCTGAATCCTTCGCATCCAGCCCCCATCTCAGTTCCCGGAAGCTCTCCTGAAGCTTCTGGAACTCAGGACTTTGCTGAGTTTCCTCTTTCTCCCCCAAGTATCTCTCCAAAAGAGCTTCCGCAACATGCAAGGATGCTGGGCTGTCTCTGGGATATTTTTAGGTTTGCCTCTGCTCAGCCCCACCCCCACCCCCACAATTCAAAACTAGCCTGAACGCAAATGCACAGAAGTTTCCTTTGCCTTTGGGGATTTTTCTTTTTATCCACAGCTGCACAAGACTCCCCTTCCATGTCCTCCCACCGACCATGAGAAAAGCGTCTCCGTTGTCCTTTTTGGGTTCTAGGACCCGAGAGAATACAAGGAGTTCCTGGGAGGCTGCCAGATGCACGGTAGGTCTGCAACGGACACGGTCCCCAGCGGCTCTGTTTGCAAAGGCCCCACTCAGAGAGCCCCCCGCCAGGACAGGCCGCTCGGGGACCGCGCTCTCCCCTCTGCCCCCTCCGAAGGTCGCGATGGGGGAGCCAGGGGCTGTGGGGGTGTCCCCCTTGACACACGGCGCTCAAAACCGTGCTGACTCCCAGCTTCTAAATCATCGCTATCACCGAGTTTAGTCTAGTGCCACTGGCCTCGTCAGACACATTTTTCTCTCTGTCACCTGGGATTTGGGGTCTGCTTAGCATGTCAGAGTCTTGGGACGTAAGTGCTCCCTTTCCCTTCGTACACACAGTTCGTTCCACGTTCACCTAAACCGCTTTTTACAGACTGTGTCGCCGAGCGCTGCTGTACTGTTCCCTCCTAGGGCCCGACACATGGTGCTCATCTTCTGGCCACTGTGTGTGCGGGCAGGGGGTGGGGGGATGGGCCAGCGACCAGAGACCAGGAGGCGGGTCTCAGGACGGGCGCCTACTCGCCCTTGCACACTGGCCTGCAGGCGGGGACACGGCCCATGTGCACAGCGGCAGGGGCGTGGGTGGGGGGCGTCTTCTATTCAAAGGAGACACATCCCAGTGCCCTTTTGGAGCAAGATGAGAAAGACCTTGCGTCACCCAAAAGGAATGATTTCTCCCCTTCAGTAAATCCGGAGGGTAATTTTCTAAATGCAGGGGTGCTATCACCTTAAACTGACACGTGCGAAGTTTCTCAACAACGCTAATTTGACCAAAACAAATTAAGATGGAATGCAATCAGTTGACCACAAACGCCCCTACAAAAGGTGTCTCCTGCCTCCTTCTCATTTGTGTGACCTTGAGAGCACGGACACGGCCTCGCACTGGAATTTCCTGCTGTCTTAGAATATTGCTGGAAACTTGTCTGTTCTCAACAAATGTTCGCTTAATTGAGTGAATTAATGATCACGCTCCCAGCCATTCTACAAACACTCGGAGTAAAGAAATATGTTTCTACGTAACTCATATAGAAGTAGAATAAGTGTGTTGTACATCAGAGGTGGCCAATCTTCTGGCTTCCCTGGGCCATAGTGGAAGAAGAATCATCTAGGGCCACACGTAAGATACACTCACACTAACGATAGCTAAAAAAGAAAGGTCCGTGCGTAATGTTTGTCACGTTGTAAGAAAGTTTATGGATTTGTGTTGGGCCACATTCAAAGCCGACCCGGGCTGCGTGCAGCACCGGCTGTGGGTTGAACAGGTTTGCTGTAGATCAAAGGAAAGTTACAGATAAGCAAATAGAAAAAGTTCTGCCAACCTCCTACCCAAAGACAACCACCGTTAATATCTCATCAAATACAAATATGAATTCAACAGTCAGAATTCCAAACTCAGTGGAAATGTACACAAGCCATACCATAACATAACCAGTCATTCCAGCAAAAATATGAGGGACTCACATTGTAGAACTTTTTAACCAGTGAAGGCAAGCTCCTTTTCTCAGCTAACATCATAAAAAATATTGCCAACAGGGTCCCCAAGAAGAAGCAGACCCTGAGATGAAGTCAGGTGCAGAGTAGTTTTACTGGGCCTAACACCCCGAAGCATGATTGAGTGGGGACCTGCTGCACTTGGCCACGTCTCTGTCAGCCCATCCAAGACGGCCCTTGTTGTTCAATGGCTTGAACCTCCAGTTGCTACCTTGCTCAGCCATTGGCTGGTGGCCTCCCCAAGAGCAGGATGAACGTGGGCAAACAGCCCAGGTGCATCCAGATGGAGGCGACAGCTGGGAGCTGACAGCTGTTCACCTGCTTATAACTAACCAGACACCTCACTTGAAAGTGGATCTGGGTGGTGACACCCCTTGTCACAAAGATACCTTCTTATGTTTCCTCTTAAAAGAAAAATGCTGTGTGTATTGAGATCTTTAATGTGGGAGGAATATATTTTTGAGTGTGGTGTGAGTTAGGCCGCTAACTGGTTCCATCATGCCCTGAACAGTCCATTGCTTCCCAAGAATTTCACGTGACCCTTTAACGTGACACTGGACGTGTTGTTGGAGAATAGCGTTTGAATATTGGAGGAATAGTCCCTCACTTTGGGGGCTCTTCACACTGTAAGGACTTTTGAGATTAAGCTCCATTATTAACATTTCCCCTTACTTCTAAGTCAAGACCATCAACAGAACAATAAATTCAGCCCTGACTTGTAGTCCTGTCCAGTTTCTGTGCTGTGAGTCCTCCCACCAAGGCCGCTGTCAGCTACCAGTGTGGTGCCACCCGGCGCAGAGTTAGGAAGAGATAAGAGCATCTCACTGATAGTTAGTGTTTCCTCCATGGAGACAACATGGATATAAATAACCTCGAGAACAGAGATAACTGTACAGTAAGAGCGTAGTAAATCATAGTAAAGAAGTAGGAAGTGATGAACTTTGCACATTTATTACTTTTGTTTTCAATACAGTGCAATAGGAGGTTTGTATAACTTAATTTTTAATGTCTGGGTTTTAAAAACCATTTCAGGAAATTTTTGACATTTCACAATAGGCTCTCATGCGCCGACGTGGGCGTGCTCTCGTGCCCACTGCGAACCAGCCGTGCCCCCTTCAGGTACGCAGCCCAGAGAAACTTGAGCCCATGTGCACAGGGACTCCGGTACCAGATCGCGATGCCAGTGCTGTTCGTCGCAGGGGACAGCGAGATGGCATAGCTGTGTGGAAGTAGACACATCGATACGTAAATGGGGATTCGTGCATATAATGCGATGTTAACTGTGGATAAAAATAAAATGATTTAGATCTTCCTATGCCAACCCAGATCAACCCCCAAAGAAAACTGCAAATACATCCATGCAGTTTGCATCTAATTGTGTCAAAATTTAAAACAAACCCTTTTTAAATGTGTGTAAATGTGTGCATAGATGATTAAAGCACGAAAACACATATGAAAGTGAAAGACACAGAGTTCAGGGTGGTAGTCATCTCGGCGTGGGGGGCAGAGGGAGGAGGGGACTTTAACTGTATCTCTAGCATTCTTTCTTTAAAGGGAAGAGGATGATCTGAGCAATAATCCTCTGAGACAATCCGACACTGCAGGCCCCGACTGAAGTACACAGTAAAATACTGCTGTGATGCCGGTGAAATATTCTTACTAAAGAGAGAGAAAGAGAGAGAGAGAGAGAGAGAGAGAGAGAGAAATATATTTGCTTAAGCTTCTAAATCTAACTCCCAATTTATGGAAAAACCAGATAAATTAAAAACGTAGTGACAGGGACGCAATCAGCAAAGTGGGAGCGTGGGCTTCTTTAACAAATAAATTGTGAGGAAAAACCAGGGGGAAAGAGGCACCTCAGATGGAAAGAGAGTTAAGTGATTTATCAATCCGGGTAGACATCACTTTTGTTCTGATTCGAAAAATAAACTGTTAAAATTATCTTAAAAATAGGAACATTTGAATCCTGACTGGATATTCAAGAAGCTTAAGGAATTACTATTAATTATTTAGGTCATAAAATGATACCATGGATATATTTAAAATTCTACCTTTCCATTATTGATGCTAAGAATATGGATGAGGTGATACAGGAATTACTTAGTCCCAAATGATCAGAGGAGCTGGGGCAAGTGGGTAGAGGTAGAGATGAAAAAAGGCGTTTCTTCTTTTATGTGTCTGAAATTTTATATAAATAAGTTCTTTTTCTTAGAGGAGGAGAAGGAAGCCAACAAGAAAAAAACTCTGTGAACTGGGTGGCTTCACAACGATCATATCTAACGGGGTCTCATTTGACTTTCTGTATATGGCAGTAAGTTTAAAATGTGACATAAATTTTTAAAAGGTTCCAATTTGTATAAATACCTCCGTAGGACAGCAAACATAAAACATATTCCGACTGTATTTTAAATACCAGGATTCAGCTTCAGTGCGGGGAGAGATAAGTTATCAGCAGGCGCGCCAGACACTTAGATTTACCCCAGGCGGGATTCCAGCCCCTCCTCACAAGCAGCCCGGAGCTGGCCCCGCAGCCGGCCGCCCCACGCCCCAAGTTAACCCTTCGGGTCCACTAAACCCAAGAGCCCTGGCCCCTGCGGCGCGCCCGGGACAGTCCTTTGCACTTACTTAGGCTTTGCTCCCTGGTGCAAGCTGAAGTTACAGGATGAGTTCGTTCATCAGAGACGGTCATTCCTCAAGTGCCACATGCCTTCCTCTGGGGTCTGTGAAGGGGGCGGGTTCATGTCCTTTGGCGTTTGTGGTGTCCTCAGGCCATTCAAGGGGGCTGAGGCATCCCACTTTGGAGAGTAATGGAAACATTCCCCTCACAAATGGTGTGTCCTCCCCAGGGTACACACACTCTCACACACACACATTCAAGGCAGTATTTCTTCATCTGCTAGAATATTTCTCTAAAGAGAAAATTACTCACCTGCCGTTTTGGTGACCCGGAAGTAACAGCTCTCAGGGAGAAAGCAGGCCGAACGTTTGACTCTACGCTTTGACCTACCAGTGATCCAAGTCATGGATCTGTTCCTTGGGATTATCCAACAGCAGTGAACTGCGTTTTGGGTTTCCTGTGTGTTTAGTGTCACTATACACACATGGGTTTCCATGTATTTGCTGCGTTTGAAGTCGCTACTGCTGTTACTCTTCTGATGCTCTATGTGGCTACTGTCCTAAACCACAGGCCTGTGTCCTGTTGCACGAGCCTAGGGGTCTTGGACGGTTTCTTTGCTGTTTGGAAGGACAAGCTGATCCACATTCACCTTGCACATTTTCTACCCTAGACTTGAAATTAGCCAGGGCTCCTTTTGCTGGGTTCTTAGCTCTATGGAGGCGGTTAGTATTTCTAGAACTTTTCAGTGGACGGAGTAAGGAGTATTTTTTGGTATAAACACTGGATTTGTAAAGTGTCGCTATTTCCAGAAAAATGCCTTTGCTTTTTGAGGGGAAGTAGACAATGAAAAAGGACAAGGAAGAAAGTGGGAGGCGGGAAAGAGAGAAGAAAAAAGGATGAAAAAATACCGAGAGGAAGAGAGTTGGAGTAGTTTTCTCAAGAAACTGCCATTGTGCCCAAAGTAGGTACATTTCTGTAATTATTAACTTCTCTAATTAAAACACCTCCTTTTTAGCGTCTTTCGTTTCGAAAGCGACACAGACAACAATGCCCTGACACACACGGAAGCCACCGACTGCTCGCCAGCCCAGTGCGGGGTAACCCGTCACGTGACCTCCGTCCCCTGTCCCCTTAGACCCAGAAGCATCGCCGTTCCAAATATCAGGCCACTGTCACCATGGTGCTGGAACTTGACTCTCTCGCTTCACAATACATCATATGGACATCTCGAGTCAATAGAAAGAAAGCTAAGTCATTATTTTAAACAGTCACATAATAGTCATAGAAAAAAACGTACTACATTTAACCGTTGTCCTGTGGCTAGACAACGACATTACGACTATATCCGTTTGTTTGGCCACCACCATCAACGCTACGATAAAGATTCTTTCACGTGGCCTTAAAGAAACGACGTTTATATTTCCACAGAAAAGCTGTTCAAAAGTGGAGTTGGTAGGTCAGAGAAAATATTTTAATTTATAATACACATTGTCGGGTTTCTTTTCAAAATGTTTGCAACGTATAATTGCACTCACCGTATAGATCACAGTGTGCATTTTCCCACTCTGTCTTACCGACAGTGAATGCCATGACCCTTTTCAATATCTGCCATCAAACACGGATTCTGCATCTTCACAAGAATCGTTCGTTAGTGTTTCCCCAGAATGGAGTCCACGGTCCATCTGTTCAGGTCTCCAGCATCGACAGCTGGTCAGCTCCGTGAGGTCAGCACGCAAACCGGACTTCAGCGGTGATGTCCTCTGCCCACTCGGTGGCCCTAGGCTGCCTGCAGGAGACTGTGCCCTGGGGACTGTGCTACCAGGAGAGAAGCACCACGGCCCGCCGTCGTCATCGGTGAAGGGTTCCTTGATACTCACTGGAAACAAAATGATAGAAACAAAAGCTGTGGGGTTGAAGGGGCAGTCCAGGGCTCCGATCTTGTCTATAAAACCCTACAGGTTTGTCATTCCATCTCTGCTTCAGGTCCTCCGACGACGGGGACCCTACAAAAAGCAGGCCGAGTCCGCACTAGTAAGGCTTGGATTGAACGTTTATTCTGCACCAGACCAATGAAACGCGCCTGCAGGAAGCGTCTCACTTAGTCCTTACAAAAACCCTTTGGGTGACATGCTTCTATTCTACCTGTTTCAGAGTAAACCAAGGCACGGATGACGTGCACTTGATCTGAAGTCAACGGCAAGCCACACTCAACCCCTGCGCACTACTGCCTCCCAGAGGCGGTTCGGAGAACTGTGGGCGCCGCCCCGACATTTCTTCCTTCTCCTAAAATCTTTTACACACGAAAATACTGCAAATGTTTGGAAGCGGCTCGGGGGTTCTCTCTTAGTCCTTAGTCCTACAAACCGGAGTGTGTTTAACAGAAGCGACGAAAGATCAGAGAACTTTGTCACAGAACTCACACGATGGCAGGACTGAGAAAACCGTCGTGTCTGTATCGCCGCCTTATTACAGACCCCAAGTCAAGCCGACCTTGAATCTTTCTAGGAAACGGGACTAAACACGTCCAGAGGAGGGACCAAGTGACCAGCAGTGAAACCCAAAGCATTAATGGGAAAGATTAACACCGCCATCAGTGAAATGCGAGTTCCATGGACTCGCAGAGAATACCTCGCACTCCTAAGGAGTGCGTCGTGTAGGAGTACAGTGACAGTGACAGAGTGGCCCAAGACAAGCTGAACAACCTTCCAGTTACAGGAATCCAAAGATAATGGAGGAACAATAGAAAATTAGCATTCACGAAAATGCCCAGAAGCGTCCACATTGATCACGAGAGAATGGCATTCCGATAGAAGGGACGGTCGCGTGGCACGTGGACGTAAACTATGGCCGTGATGCCTGGCTGGTGTGTCGGTCACAGGTTAGCAGGGACACAGTGATGGAAGGTTCATTCCCGTTACTGATAAACACCTGCGATGCGGGTTGTGTTTTGCTTCTCTTGTCCCAGAGGACGGTCTTTTCTTACTTTTTCTCTATCCTTTGTACTTTCAGAAGGGACAATAAATTACTTATTCCCTTGAACTCCAGGACACGTTAACTTTTAGCTCCTTTATTTTTCTAAATGATTTGCGCACATGTGAGGTCAAGAGCTCACGGGGCTCTCTTCATGACGACTCCCCGCGTTTTCTCCCTGCTCGTCGCTCAGTGCTTTCCATCACCACTTTACATCAGGGTGCCAACCTGTGCACGGCTGTCTTGCACTGAAACAATCGGAACCCGGCACTGCTCACGCCACCAAACGGTAAAAGTAAAGCTAGTAAAGAAGAAGTAGCTTCATTCGGTGATCGTGGGTGGGTTCTGTTGTTTATTCCATTTTGTATTTGCAAATTGTAAGCAATTTTATATGCCATTTATTTATATGGAATTTGGTTTTGCCTTTCTTTCAGATAATTGTTAAATCTACCTGAATTCACCATCTCACACTGTTCCCTTTTGGGTGGTGAGAAGACGCAGATCGACTCTTAGAACTAACTTCCGGTGTCCAATACAGTGCTAACTAGAGGCACTGTGCTGTACATTAGGTCCCAGGACTTACTCACCTCATAACTGACACTGTGGACCCTTTGGCCAGTGTCCCCCCATCTCCCCCAACCCTCAGCCCCTGGCAACCACTGCTCTTACTCTCTGCTTTTTAACATTCCACATATCAGTGAGATTACACAATGTTTGTCTGTCTCTGTCTGACTTATTTCACTTAGCAGGATGTCCTCCAGACTCGTCGGGTTGTCAGAAATGGCAGAATTTCTTTCTTTTTTATGGCTGAGTATTATTCCAGTGTGTGTGTGTGTGATGTGCAAGTGTGTGCACGTGCACCCATGCCTTCACACACACACGCGCACACACACGCGCGCACACACGCGCGCGCACGCACACACACATACACACGCGCGCACGTGCACGCACACGCACACACCCCCCACACGCGGACGCACATGCACACGCACACGCACACACACACACACACACGCACTCGCGCACACGCACACGCACACACGTGTACACATGCACACACACATGCACACACGCGCACACACGCATGCACACGCACTCACACACACGCACACACACGCGCGCACTCACATACGCGCGCACGCGCACACATACACACGCGCGCACACACACGCACACGCACACACAAATATTTATCCGTTCACCATTGGGCAGACGCTTCAGCTGTTTCTTGGCTCTTGGGAACAATGAATATGGGTGTGTGGGTGCGCAGCTATCTCTTGGAGGTACTGATTTCATTTCCTTTGGGTACACACCCTAGAATTGGGTTTCTGGATCATGTGGTAGTTACAGTTTTAATTTCTTTCTTTTTTTTTGGGGGGGGGGTTGTGGCTGGGAATCGAACCCGGGCCGCGGTGTTGAGAGTACCGAAGCCTAGCCACTACACCACCAGGGAGCCCTCTCTGCATTTTTAATTTCTTGAGGACATTCCGTACTGCTCTCCGAGGTGACTGTACCAATTTACATGCCCACCAGCAGTGCACAAGGGTTCCCTTTGCCCGCACTGTCCCCAACACTCGATAGCTTGTCTTTTCGATAAGCAATCCCAATGGGCGTGAGGTGGCCTCTCCCTGTGGTTTTGATTTGCATTTCCCTGATGATTAGTGATGTTGAGCACCTTTTTATATGCCTGTTGGCCATTTTAATGTCTTCTTTGGGCAAATGTCTATTGGGCTTCATTTCTTAGGTTATTTGGTTTTTTGCTACTGAGTTGTATGAGTCCCTTGTATATTTGGGATATTTAACTCTTTATCCAATATACGCTTTGCCCACATTTCCTTCCACTTGCTAGGCTGCCTTTTGGTGTTGTTGATCTTTTTCTCTGCTGTACGGGAGGGTTGGGCTTGATGTAGCTTTTTCTTTTCATTGAAAAGCCTCTTTAATTATGCACATATCTGGCAAATGTTTGTCACTGACTAATAGATAGTAGCCATTATTCAACCACAGAGGATCGAAGGCTAACACACCGGACCGCAAAGCACGGCATGGCTCCCCGGCTCGCTGACAACCCGGCTGACCCCCGGCCCCTGGCCAGTGCTGGGTGTCCTGCAGATGGCATCTCACGTGACATAGGTGGCATCTCATGTGACGTCGACAGCAGTTCAGCCCTGGGACGTTATTCAGTCCTCGGAGGAGGAAGCCTGGGTTGAGAGAACGGAGATCCCAGTGGCACAGAAGAGAAGGCGGGTAGGTTAAGGTCAATGCCAGGTCTGCGTGCCCTCAAAGCCAATGCTCCTTCCACGTGCCCGTGACCGTCAGGGGTGTGTTCATTCCCTGACGTACGGGGCAGGCACTGTCCTTAACGGTGGCAATGAAGTGGCAGAGAGCGTGCCTGTGTCCCTGCTGTCGTGGAGCTTAGGCTGGTGGGTGCGTGACCTCCCTGTGTGCCAGAGGTCGGACTATTTAAGTCACAGTGTGACAGCGCGCTGTTACCGTGCGGGGCTCGGTCGGGCACGATGCTTTCAGTTTTGTTACTCTTGGCCCTCGGTGTGCTACCAACCGGTTTAGCTCACAGCAGTGCTATGGAAGTGTGCTGTCAAGAAATACCATCGGAGAGAGCGACTGGTGTGGATGACACGAACGTGACAGTGCTCCCCGCGGTGTGACAGCCTAACCGCACCGAGATGCTCGGCCCCACGGGCTGCGGAGCTGCCTCAGCCTCACACCTGACGGGAGGCTGCCCGGCCGGGCTGACCGCTCAGGCGTGTCACTCGTGCCCACCGCGGGGAGGACATTAGCGCGGATCATACTCAGCAGGCGCGGCGTACGCGTCCGAGTCACGGGTGTCTGACCCGGTCACGGAACAGCGGGCCCGCCGGCCCCTGGGCGGCGGCTGGAGGCGGAGCGCGTGCTCTGATGCGCGCGGCTCGGCCAAGGGCTCGTCCCAGCTGCGTTGGGCTCGGGGCGGCCGCCTGTCGTCACGACGCGAGCGCAGTTCCGCGCTTGCTCAGGGCGGTGACGCTGTGTCCGGGAGCCACAGTGCTAACGCTGGGGACGGAAGGGCGGCCTTCGCTGCTGAGGCCTGCACGGCCAGGGCTCCGGGGGGGGGGGGGGTCTGGCCGGCTACGTCACGGGACGGTGCTGGCGTGCATGTGGCTCACAACTGCAGTGACTGTGCGGGTTCACAGGGCTGCACGCACGTCACCGCCAGCGTGGGCTGGCTTCCTCGGAAACGCAGCCCCCACGGCACCTCCCGGTGACTCGATGACCCGTGGCGTGGTGGGGAGCACTTACGAAACAGATGGCCAAGGAAAACCAAGTCACCCTGTGACCTCAGTACCGTGGCTCAGAAAAGAGCCTGAGGAAAACCGACGGGTTGACAAAACCCAGCCCTGATTCTCGACCATAACACGCCAGGGGACACGCATCGTGTGGTCTCTCTACTCGGTGGCTCAGGTGCGGGTGTTCGCTGCCTTTATTCATTACAACAAGCACGCCTGTTTTAGGGCTCCCCACGTCCTGTGCTACCAGAGATACAGAGATGACTGAGACGGTCTCTACTCTCGAAGTCCTCGCAGCCTGCTAGGACAGCCCTCGTCAACACGGAAGTCAGCAAGTGCCAACGCGGACACGCGCTTCGGGGCTGGCGGGGCGGTGGGGAGGAGGCCGGGACACAGTGGGCAGAGGCGGCTGTCAGGGCAGCTTGCCGGGGAGGTGACAGATGGGCGGAGGCTCGGAGGCTGGCAGAGGGGAGGAGTACGTGTGTCCGAGGCGGACAGCATGCCCACAGGATAACCAGTAAGTCCCCAGCACACTGCGGAGGGCCCTGACACTGAGCAAGCCCTCATTATTTATTCACAGGTCATTCAGATATCGACGAACCACGCCTTCTTCCTGCACTCCCGGGGACTGAACTAGAGCGGTGACAGACGCAGAGGAGGGCGGGTTGGAGACCTGGACGCAGGACCGTGACTACCTGGGGAGGGTTGTGGAAAGAGGCAAAGATGGCGCTGAGACCTCTGACTCAGCTGTGCCTTCAGGACAGTAAAGCAAGGGGGGAGATTCCAACGGGAAGGCTGACGCGGTCACTGCGGACGGATGCGGTGGCCCCGGGTGTTTGTGAGTGGTACGTCCTGCAGGCGGATGGGCGGGCAGGCGTGCGGCTCCCACTCCGCGGGCCTGAGCCGATCGGGGAGCCATGGGCGCGCAGGTCACAGGTGACAGCATAAGCAGGGAAATCACGTGGCGCGTGCTGTACAGGGAGGGCGAGGACTGCCCGAGAAGGGGCGACGCTTTCACAGCAGCAGGGGGCCGCAGTGACGCAGGCGGCCGTGCAGGCACACCCGGCGTGACCACCGGGCCGTCCCTGCCGCTCCACGCGGGCAGCAGGCAAGAGGCCAGGCTGGTCTCCGTGAAAGTCTGACAGGGAAGAAGACAGAAAAATGGCGAGGTGACTTCGTGTCACGTGGGCCATCCGCAGCTCGCCCAGGGGAACAAGAACGAGATGGACAGGTCTGGGCCTCAGCCCAGTGGGGCAGCACCCGCCCTGAAGTCAGCACAGAGGCACAGGGCTCGCGTGTGGCTGTAATCCCCCCACCCCCCCAAATTTGCAAGACCAGCTCTGAGGAACCAAGTGTGCTACTGGGTGTCCGATTAAATGGGACGAAGGGTCCCTACGGGCACCCTTAGGGGCGTGTAACACTTGCTCCCAGTCATATGAATTGATGGTGAAAACACGCTCTCCGTGCTATGTGACATGTCATGACACACTGTCCAGCTATTTGAAAAACATCAAATACATAGATCAGTGTCCAAAAGGAACTGTACCAAACGGGCCACACGTGGACAAGAGGGCTGTGGGTGCCTCTGCGACCCCAGCACTAGGTTTCCCTCCGGCAGGGTGACACGTGCATAATTCATTAGAAGGTAACACTCAGAGTCGGTGAGAGGCAGCATCTCAGGGCTTAGAGCAGGTAACCCGACAATGTATGTGTATGTCCTGTTTGTCAGGAAAATGGCCCAATGCTACTGAATAAATACAATTTAATGACATTTCAGTTAGTTTATAGCCTAATTCTTTAAAGTATTTATTTGCAATAATATATTGGTAATATATTCAAAATTGCATTATGCAATGAATGTAAATTTTAATACCTCACATGGAATGTAGTTAATATGTATCTGAGAATGAAGAATCGCTGACTCATTTATCCACTCAAAATCTCACTTGTTACTCCCTGCCACAGTGCATGCGTAAAATACAGGATGGGCCGTAGGATGCGGAGATGAAATGACAGGTTTCCTACTGCCTTGTTTGTGATCCATGGGGAAAACACTGCAAAAAATTTACTCCATACATATAAAAAGCTAAAATAATCATGGGAGATTATAGGACGGACATCTAGAGAGGAACCAGAAGGACAGTGAATGTTTTAAATGATAAATAATTAAATTCTCATACTGAAGGGACCGGGTGGGCAGGAGGAACTTGCTTCACCTTTGCAAGGCCCACCGTATCGGGCATTTTCCTGTAAGCGGGACCCCCGTCCACGCGGGCCGTTCTCAGCCTCGGGTCTGCACACAGGCCGTCCCCAGCACTGGCCCAGAGGGGCTGAGGTGTGACCTGGACTCACAAAGACTGGTTCAGGCCTGGACACTGCAGAGATGGCTGTTAGGACTTCTGGGAGCAAACAAAAAAAAAACGGCTGCTTCTTGTCCCAGAGCTTCCTCGCCAGCCTCTCTCCATGGGACAAGGACGTGACAGGATGCAGCCCTAGGAGCTGCTCGCAGCCACCTCCCCCTATGAGGAGAGAGCCTGCCTGAAAGGAGTCAGCGCTGAGGGGGCGTCGCTGCTGCGTGGAGACAGAGCCCTGGGCCGATCCGTGAGCCCACAGCTCCACGGGGATGTGAACAAATGCCTCACTGACACCAGCTTAAGCTGTGTGATCCATGTCTTGCGACGGAGAGAGGCCTGCCTAACATGACTAATTAAAAATTAATTTAAATGAAACTTAGGGGAATGCATCTTCTCCCTCACCCCCCCAAAAAAGAATGAGCATGTTCAATATCAACCTCTGCAAGTCAAATAACGGGAAGGATTATGAAACACACCCAGTATTGTGTAGCATGCAGAGACAGGGCACAAAACAAATCTAGAGCTGATCTAGATGGGAACGTCTTGCAAACAGTGAGGACTTCATTCGCCATCCTGAGGCAGAACACTGTGTCCCCACTTTCTTAGTTTTGTCTGCTGCGGGCACGGAGAATCTGAGAAGTGCACACATGCTAGACAGAATCAGGTAAGGGTCAAGCCCTGAGGAGGTTTTTACAAGAAACACAATGAATCAGTTACTTGATACAAAGTGATACCTAAAGTATAAATGAAAAATCGAAGGGGCAGATAATCCCTTCAATGTCTAAATGATACTCTAATCAAATTACCAGTTAGGAAACTATTTCTGCTAACATACTTTATCAACTCTTCCTTGACAGATCTCCAGCTGTGAGTATATCTTGAAGGTAGCTACCTATAAGAATGCACACACACATAACATGCAAACAGCACGAAACAGCTTTCTGAGCCTAAATGCCCAGAGACCTTAACAGGATGATTTCAAACCTGGGAAAGGGGAGGCTGGGAAAGGCTCCGGTCAATTCAGTGACCTGCCTTACCAAGAGACGGAAACTACTTTTACATTTTTTAATGCCAGTTTTTACATTTTGAAATAATTACAGGTCCACAAGTTGGTACAGAGAGGTTCTTTCACCCAGCTTCCCCAATGGTTACAACTTAGGTACTTAAAATATCAAAACCAGGCCAGTGCTGTCACAAGGCGTGTAGTTCCATCTCCGATCACACATGCAGACTTGTGTGACCCTCAGGGTCAGAACACAGAACTATTCTGTTATGACAGAAGTCTCCCTTCTTATTCACACCAAAACAAGTTTTGTGTAAAAATAATCTTTTTAGATGACATGACTATTTTCTGTGTGAACCCAGCCTAATCTATTTAATTTTGGTAAAATGCTGTCTCTACCTTTGAATTAATTTCATGACCTATTAAGAGGTCCCTGTGCTCTGTTTTAACAACAATGCACTCAAGCTGTACTTTCAGACTTATTTCCTTTATTCAAGATTTTGGTTAGCAACCCCCCCGCCCGCCCCCCCCCACACACACACACACGATTTATGGTGAAGGCCCTTTTCTAACCGCAGGTGCTTACTTTTGATGATCTCAAATTGGGCCCCACCTTTCCATAGCTTTCCCTGAGGTCCCTCCATAGTCCTCCAGGTTCTAAACTCTTCTCATCCTGAAAAACTGATTTATGCTGTACTTGCAAAATAGGGTTCCAATTTATTCATTCACTAGATTTATATGAGGATTGTTTCACTAGGGGCCTACTAAGAAAATGCAAATGTGGTTGCAGGATTGCAAGGGAAATGCAGATGCCCAAAAGGGGTGGTGACGGTCTCTGCTGGGTCAGCCACCTTCCTGCACAACTCGAGAGAGTCTCCCCTTCAGAACTGAACACTTACAAAACGGCTACTCTCCAACCCTCCTTTTCCTGAGACCCAGGCTGAGTTTGGGGCGGTGGGAATAGTGTTCGTTCATTCTAACGCCTGAAATTACCTCCTGGGCTTGTGCTCATTTCCTGCAACTCAGGGTGTTGGGGGCACCAGGATAACTTCATCTTTCAGACAGAAAACACCTCTTCATCTTACTCGGTGTTGGATTTCACTCACTTCGGGTCCTCATTTCAGGCGGGGCCAAAGCTCCGAGCCCGTGGAGGCCCGGCCTCCCACGTGGTTCCACGCACCTGTCACCTGCCAGGGCTCCGCCCTTTCGGGGCGCCCAAGCCGGCCGGGAGCAAACCTGGGCTATTCTGATCACTTTGCGGCATCTTAACGGTCGTGCCGATCATGCCGAACGATCCCAAGTCTAGTTGCACACGGGGGAAAAAATGTCCACTGTCCATCTCGGAAGGAAAACGAAAGCTGAGACTCAGGTCCGGAGGTTGGAAGTGCACCTTGTCGCCCGTTCCCGCGTCGGGTCGGGGCTTTCTCGCTGCCTAACGCGTTCCCCTCCCTTCCGCGGCCGCCGGACTGGGGGTGCACAGGCTGCGCCCGCGCGCCCTTCCCCGTCCGTCCCCGCGGCCGGAGGCCCCGGGCCCTGCTCCGAGGGCGCAGCCAGGCCCGCGCGGCCGCCCCGCCCCACTCAGGCCCGCGGCGGCCATGGCGGCCAGGCAGGTCCCCGCGCTGGCGGGCGCCGCGCTCGGGAGGCGGCCTCCCACCGCCCCGCCGCCCGGGCGCGTATGGGTCGGAGCGCGGTTCCCACCGCCCCCCGGCGTCACCCTCTGCTCCGCCTCAAAAGGAGCCCGCGGCGGCCCCGAGCCCCCCACGCAGGACCGCCCGGAGGAGGCGGCGAGCCGTCCGGCGAGCGAAGAGTTAACGGCGGCGGCGCGACACATCGTAGACCTCCACGCGGCCGCCTGCGCGGTGAGACCCCGCCCCGCGGCCCCGCGGCCCCGCGGCCCCGAGCCCCGTGCGCCTGCGTGGTGAGGGCCCCGCCCCGCCCCCATGCCCGCTCCCGCCCCGCCCTGGCGGCCCCAGGGTCCGTGCGCCTGCGCCGTGAGAACCCTCTTTCTTGGCCCGTTGGGCGCGGGGTCCCCGCGCTTGCGCCCTAAGAACCCTCCGTCTGGGCTCGCGCCCGTGCGCCTGCGCGTCCGCAGCCGAGGGAGCGGCTGTGGGATCCCGCGCCGCCCAGCTTTTGACCTTAGGCAGCACGCACTTCGCGCTCGGGATATTTCGCTTGAAAACTGGCCGCAGTTTCTCATTCCGGGCCAAGAGTTCCTGTTTGTCTGTCCTGAGTATGAGCGGGACTCGTTTCTGATCAGCATCTGAGCTAAACTCCGGCGACAGCGTGGGACCCGTCATCGGTGTGCGTGTGTTGGGTGATGCGTGACGGGTGTTAGTTAAGGAGTGGATTGAGGACGTAGAAAAGCTGAAAAGTCACAGGAAAATGTTTTATCTGCACTACAAGTTAAACACTTTACTGTCTAATTATTTTAATAATGAAAAAATTAAATGTAAACATCTTAATTTTTGCTACCGAAACCTCAATTTTCCTTTAATCTTTTTCCCTCCCCGCCTACCGGAGCACAACGACAAGGGCAACCATAGTGGGGACACGGCGTGTTGGCTCCTGTTGGGGGCGTTGGACAATGGCTTGTTAGCAGCAGTGTCAAAACTTAGCATCTCCCCTCAGGCTGTCTGACTCTTCAGACTACACGAGTGTAAAGGTGGCATGTTTGCATGTTTATTATCTCGAGAGAGCAAGTGAGTTGTATAACAAAGATACAGAAGCGATGTGAAACGCGATGGACCGGGCCACACATGACTGCTGTCTGACGGGACTAGTGTTACCTGGTGTGGCTTGAGCCAAAGAAGCATGGAGAACCTTGGAAGTTGCCTAAAGTTGGCCTGTTGGGACATGGACAGTTAGCAGGCCCTGAGACTCCACTGTCCGACTCATTCAAGTGTTAACTTCTGCATACAGATTCATCAGGAGGTGACGGGCAGTTTGAGATTGTTCTTGTTTATGAAATAACATGTAGTTGCTTCCCATACTTCGCCATACCGATGTGGTAAATATGACAAAAAGTTTCCTTCTTTTTAGAGCAAACGCCAATGGCATGCCAAGTCAGGTTCAGTGGGCCCTGGGAAGGAAAGAGGCTGTCCCTCACTCAGGGCATCCACACTTGTGGCATCAGTGTCAGCAGCACAGGTTGACTGTCCAGGAGACCACGGTCAACCTGATGACAAGCTACCTTGTTGTTTTCCTTTCTCAACCAATCAGAGCCCCCTCGTGGGGCCAAGGCAGCAAGCGCTCTCTTACCTTCTGGGGCTGTCTGCACCCTGAGCACAGCGCTCCCAGGTCAGATGGCCAGCACTCTTGTTGCATCTTGGTTGTCACCGTTACCTGAAGACAAATTATGTTTGCATGGGCAGTCGACAAGCTCCAAGGTCCCCGGTCCACAACGAAAGCAGCAGAGCAGGTGTGAGCATCTGGGCACAAATCTTAGGCTTCCAGGATGCCAGATGAGTGCCCTCGGAAGAGCCGGGAGCTTGAAAACTGAAAAGGAGGCTGCTGATGTGTGTGTTTGTGTGTGCGTGTGTGTGTGTGTTCCAGGTCTTCAAACATGGGCTCTGTCGATAAACGGGTACGGGCTTGAGGTCTTCACAGTGGATCACTCCAGAATAGTGTTTCTGGTGATGGCTTCTGTGGTCCCAAAGGACCTAGGAGGCCCCTAGACTGGCCTTTAGGACTTGCTTGCTGGATTTCTGCTCCCTGGTCTAGCTGTGCCAGAATGCCTTGGAGTAGACCTAGACTTGAACTCTATTTGCCCTTTGGCTCCACACTTTATCCATGAAGCATAGTCGTTTGAAACCACAACCGGAATAAGATATTCAGCCATCAAGGCACACACTCTGAAGAAGTACTTGGTGGCACATCCGAGTCTCACGTGTCGAATGAAAGGGCTCCACACAAGAGTGGTGCAGGCACTGCGTGGTACGAGGCTTCTAGAAAACGCCCCGGAGCAGGTTTCTCTACAAATCTCAAGGCTAAATAGCATCATCCACGGGGCCAAAATCCAAAGAAGAGGTCGAATGATTTACTTTGCTTCACACAGAGCATGTGGGAGAGTTTTTAAACGCCGTTTGCATGCAGGCAGCGTGCTCTCTTGAGATCTGAACTGGTGTAGTGAAAGTCACTTTTGATGCAACTCATGAAAGCAGTGAGTGTTAATATTCTAAAATACTTTTTTTTTTTTTGCTTAAAAACAGAACTAAAACACTCAAAAAAAGAGAAAAGGACAAAAGAAAAAAACAATGTCAAATGTTCAATGCAGTCAGACATCATGAAGGTAAAGAAAAGTTTAATAATAGTGAAGCTAATCCTTTTCTGTGAGGACTGCTGGTTTTGATTAGCGCCTTTTCTGTAAGTTTCTATCATTGTCTACATATTTTAAGTACTGAAATTGCAAGTGCAACTTCTGAGTGAAAGTTCATTTGCAGCCTCTTAAGCTCTTAAAATCATCTAAATCACCAGTTATGGTTAACGTGTGCCCTGGAAACTGGATGAAACAGATCTGAGCCGCGGCTGCCTGGTTGTTGGGTATAGAGGAGTTCTTGTTTTTCTGTCAAGTTCTCGTTTTTCTCAAACTGTATATTTTCTCCTTGTCACGTAGGCTTGGATTGCATATGATGTTGGAATGCATTCAGTCTTTAATTGCAAGGGCTGCGGAAATTGCCGGCAAGAAGTTTCATATTGTTTAAAGAAAACTTCTCAGTTCTTTATGAGTAGAAGGCGCGGTGAGCAGACACGGCGACTGCGGAGATGAACGAGTTGTTTCATTTCATTGTGTTCCAGGCCGGCCAGCTAAACTACGTGGACCCAGCCACTGGCTCCGTGGTGCTCACCCAGGTCGCCCACTTGCAGAGAGGCGAATGCTGTGGTTGTGCCTGCAGACACGTGAGTAGCGAATTCTCGCATTACAGCAGTAGTTTGTAGTGCTTCTGTAACTTCATAAATACCGATTATTTGAAAAACAAGTCAAATAAAAAAGCTAAATAGACCTAGAGTGCGCTTTTCACAAGCCACTTTAGCCAAGGACAATGAAGTCCTTAGGATCAACACAGGACCTTTAAAGTTAATGGAATTTGCTAACATTTCACCATGACCATCAGTTCCTTGAAATCCTGTGATTTGAAATCCATGGGAGTTCTTTATTACAAGGAAACTTTTCACGAGGTTTTAAATCAGTCGTGTTCACTAGGCAAGTACAAAGAGGGCAAACAAGGGAGCTGGAATATTGCAAACTAGGCCCCAGAAAGCATTTTTTCTTCGATATTAGCTGAATAAGTGGAAACTTGCCCAGCACTGAGAGGTGCATTTCCTTTAAATGGTAATGATTTTCTATCTTTGTTCCTTTCCTCCTTCCTTCCTTCCTTCCTTCCTTCTCTCCTCCTTCCTGTCTCTCCCCCCTCTCTGCTGTACATTTCCTAAAATGTATATTCGAGTGACTATGTATAGCTCTGTGTTCACTGGTTCATATGACCTAACTCCTCCTTCCCTATTTTGAGCAAAGACTCAATGGGAATGGGTTCTCCAGGATAACTTAGCATCCTAGTCAGGTAACTTGTTACAGAGTTAACATTATAAACAGACATCCACCTCTGTCTACACACCACTTGGACTGTGTGTTTTGAGGCAGGAAGGTATCGTTCCCTTTAACTGACCGTTTTATAATCAAGGCGTAGACACCCCATGCGTGTATTAAATGTAGCCAGCGTTGAAAGATTCAGCCTTCACTTTCGGGTATGTGCCTACCTGTGCCATCAGCTGTTTCTAGTGAAACGCACGAGAGCTTTGCATAAATTGGGGAACTGAGGATTTTCTAAGAGTGATTTCTTGGCAGTGAAATCCTGAGTGTTGGAAGGGTGCATTTAGGAAGTGATTCCTGCCCCTTCATCAGGATTATTTGCCAAAGGGTGCCATTAATTCTCCTCTTCGTCTGCAGGGCCTGATAGCTCAACCGATTGTAACCCGAGGAGCCGTCTCTTTGTTCATCGTGAGAAGTGGCGTACTTTTCCAAGACGATTGTTAAGTAATTCAATAATAATTGTTTTTATTTCTTCTGCAGTGTCCGTATGGTCAAGTCAATGTCAAAGATCCATCTAAAAAGAAGCAATTCAATTCCTATTTTTATGTTTAACAACAGTTTCATCTCCATCTACTTGAACTTCATTTTCACAAAACCCAACACCCAAATCCAAAATTGCTCTCTATGCTTTTAGCACTTATGTGCTACCTTGATCTTAAGTTCATGTATTAAAACAATGTCAATAAAGTGAAAAAAGCTAGCAAATGATGGTGTTTTTCTGAAGTGTCACATGGCTAGTTATTTTCCTTTTTTCCTTCATTATCAGCCACGTACGTTGAAGAAAGAAAATAGTGACTGTTCCATGAAATAAACAGTAGCCCTCGCGTGACATTAGTAGTTGGATTTTCTCATAGCATCGTACTCCTACTGTTTTCTCCTTGGTGTTAGGGACCCAGCTGAGGGTGCTGACAAACAGAAGGGAGGGTCCCAGTGCATCCTGCCTTTTGTTTGTATCTTGAAAGGAGCCTGGTATCACGCTATCTGGTCGAGCATCTGAGGGCCCAGGAAGTGCCACTGGGCGTCAGGAGACGCCCTCATCTCCCATCTGTTCTCTCCATGAAAACTTTAAATCATTGTGACTCCGGGTCAGGCCGCCTAGGACGCCTGGATGAAACCATTCTCCCCACCCCCCAGCCTCCCCCCATTTCACGCCTCCATTTCTTAGAGCATTTTACTAGCTTTTACACCATGGCCTCAGGGCTGTCCAAGTCCGACCTGGGTCTGGGGCCCACGGAGATCCTTCTCTACTTCTCTCTGGGCACCGCAGCCCACGTGGAAGCCTCGTCTGGGAGCTGTTGGGTAACTGAGGCCCCTGCCCACGTGGAGGACTGGCTCCTCCCAGTGCGGACCCTCAGCCTTTCTCCCCGCAGGACCCGCGCAGGTTCTCGAACACCCCAGGGTCTACCTCGCTGTCTGCCTGGGGCCCCAGGAAGGTGTTTAGTGACCTTAAGCAACTAACTTGGTAGAACCGGGGAGCCGAGGCCCAGCGAGGTTCTAATACTCGCCCTGGGTGTGACTTCTTTGCTTCATTTTATGTCAAATATCACATTGTTTCCCAAAGTCCTTGGCGTTCTGGTGGCCCGGATTTGCTGGCACTCTAACTGCGGTGCCCCACGCGGCGCGGTTCACGGGCCTGGAGGTTTGGCAGCTCCTGGGGTGTAAAAGAGCTGTCACTGTGGCCTCTCCGCCCGGCTGATGCCCTCTCTGCAGGGGGTCTTCAGGAGTGCAGAAGGGGACACGCACCGCACCGTGGTGGAGAGGCTGTCCTCCCAAAGGCTGTGAGTGAGCCTGCTCCTC
Source organism: Lyroderma lyra (assembly GCA_004026885.1). Lineage (NCBI taxonomy): Eukaryota > Metazoa > Chordata > Mammalia > Chiroptera > Megadermatidae > Lyroderma > Lyroderma lyra. The sequence continues at coordinate 53,507 of PVJL010007112.1, read as the reverse complement.
ATCCGCCCACCTCCTTTCTGTTCTTAGGGAGAGCCAGCTTGTCCCCAGGTTTCCCGCTGAAGATGACCAGGGCCACTTTCCAAAGACACAAGGAGAGGAAAGGACATTCCTTTTGAGCAGGAGACTCCTCTATGAGGCTGAGTTCTGAGGCAGCCCCTTGGCAGAAGGAAGTCACTTGTGGGGTGCCTCCTTCCTGTCCCCAGTGAGCATCCTGCAGTGAACAAGGGTCCCAGGAAGCAGGGACCCGGTGTCCATCGCGGAGGACCCTTCTGTGTGACAGCTGTGACATCTTCCTGGCAACCCCAGCAAAGGAGCTGCTGGGGGTGGGATGACAGCGCCCTCACTCCTGCGCCTGGAGCCGGAGCCGAGGTCCGACCCCTCCGTGGTTCTGGGGAGACGCCTCAGGGGCGGCGCGCCCCCCCCCCCGACAGACACAGTACGGGGCGCGCAAATGGGCCTCGCCGCCAGCGCCCAGCGACACTGCGCTCGCTCACTGTGAGGTGCACACGCAGGGTTGTCACCGGGTGTGGCATTCAAACACGTGCGGGTGCGGAAAAGCCGAGACCCGGGCCGAATGGGCGCGGGGGCCGCTGCCCTCGGCCTGCGCGAGGCGCCAGAAATCCAGGTCCCCGATTCCCAGAGAGTTCTAACAGGGAGGGACCCAAAGGTGGCTGCGGGGTCTCCGGGGGTTTACGCGGCGGGGGGCGGGGCGCGGTAGCTCTCCCCGCCCTGGGGGACTCGCGGCAGGTGCATTGAACGCCTGTCCCCTGCCTCCAGGAGCCACACAGGCCCATCTGGTTTGCAGAGCCAGGAGGGAAGGGCTTCCCTTCCCTCCGCCCCCGTGAAACTTGGGGCTCCTCAAATGAGGCCGCCGGAAGGGCAGATGCCGGCCCCCCCGCCCCCGGCCCGGCGCGGGCTTTGTTCCACCGCAGCGCCTCTGAGCCCAGGGCGTTCGCGAGGTCGGTTCGGCACGCGCGGTGCCACCACGGGCACCAGCGGGGCACGGGGTCCCCGCCGGGCGGGCGAGCAGCCGTGGGCGCGGTGCCTTCCCGTGAGCACGCTGAGCCCGAACAGCCCCCGGCTAGCCCAGAAGGACCCCCCACCCCACCCCACACACGCACACTCCACGCCGACACCTGCCATGCCGTCTCTCCACGTTCCAGCAAAGGCCTGGGGGTGTGCCCTGGGCTTCTGCCCACGCTGGAGGACTGAGAACTCGGTGCCACCGTTGAACTTCCTGGCAACAATGAAAGGGTACTTCTGCCCAAACGACCCCTCCCCTCGGGTAAAAACAGGAAGGCATATTTAAGTGTGGGGGGCGGGGGTTGTCGGGGCCCCATTTCCAGAAAAGGCTGTGGAGGAGCCCGCAGCTCTTTCCTTAGGGGTTGGGGGGTCCCTGGACGCCCGGCCCAGCCGGGTCCTCCGGGCGTCCGGCTCTGGCGGGAGCCCCCGGCGCGGGGTGGCGCCCGTGCCCACGGCGGGTGTCCTGATCGGGCTCCAGGCACAACACCTCAGACTCGGGGTGTAGAAGAGAGCCAACCAGGTACCGAGGCTGGAGGCGGATTGGGAGGTGCCCGCCGACCGCCTCTCCCACCCCAACTTTGTACTCGGGCCTGCGAGGGGCGTGCGGTTCCGCGCGCGCGCCCGTGTGCGTGTGCGTGTGCGCGCGTGGAGAACGCATGTGTGGGGCACAGACCTAAAACGCCTCGGATGAGGGGGAGCGCCTAAGCGTTTTCGGGTGGGTGTCACCGACGACCATCCATCCGATGGCCTCGCCGGCCGACGTCGACGCTGGACCAGGAGGCCTGTCCCCTCCGCGGCTGCACAAACGGGAGCTGGGGGGCTTCTCGGGGCGAGAAGGCGCTAAGGAGGCTGGGGTGCGACGGGAAAGTCGGGGTGAACTAGCGGACTAGGTGGCTGGCGGGTAGAGAGAGGGACACTTTTCCGGGTGCTCCGAGCTACGTACGTTCGGGACTTGGGTTGGGAAGAGAGAGCCGGAGGGCTTGGAGTCGCGGCTCCTGCGGGATCCCTCGTCACCTCTAAACTGTGTGGCAGAGCGGGGAGGCCCGGCGACGAGGCGGGACCCCCCTGCCCAGCCCCACGGGCCCCGCATCCCATTCGCAGGCGGATCCAGGCGCGCGGACGCCCCCAGCCCTCCGCGCCCTGGGCGCGCACCCCGCGGAGAAGCCACCGTGGGGACATCGGGGAGGGCGGGCACGGAGAGTAGCACCGTCACCCAGACCCGCATCTCGCAGCCCCCGCCCCATGGGCGTGGAAGCCTCCTAGTGACCCCCGCTCCCCGCCTCCGGTGGTGAGGGGCGCGCGGGGTGCGGGAGTGAGGTCGGGCTTTCTGGTTCTCCGTCCGCTTCCCCGCGGCCTGATGCGCCCGGGTATGCTGGGGCGACGCAGCCCCTCAGGGACCTGAGAGCAGGTCGCCGGGGCCCCGCCCGTCCGGCTCTGGGAGCCCGTGCGCGTCCCCGGGGCTGGAGGCGGCTCTCCGCGGGAGGGTTAACCGCCATCCGCACCTCCGCGCCGGACCCGGCGGGAGAGGGACCGCCCGCGGGCGCGCCCACCACGCCCCCCTGGAGCGCGCAGCGCACCCCAAGCGCCGAGTTCCTGCGCCCCGCTCGGGAGCGCGGAGGGCGAGGAAGGACGGGGAGCTGTCGGGGGCTCCCCGTCTAGGCCGGCTCCGGCTGGCGACCGCCTCTCCGACGTGGGAGGGAGCACCGGGAGGCCACGGCCGGCCGGGGACCGGAGCCCAGGGCGCGCGGCGGGACCCCAGCCTCCCGCGGCGCCCCAGCTTCAGGACGCCGGAGCTTTACGAGGTTCAGGAACCGCGAGGCCTCCATTAACACCTCCCCGAATTACGGAGAGGCTGGAAGGGCGGGACGGGGCGCGTCTCCGGGTGCCGGCCCGGGGGGTACTCTCTGCCCGCCCCCCGCCCCCTCCCGAGCTGGAAGCATAAACAGAAAATAAAAGACAGGTGGAGGCAGCTGCGGGTCAGAGGTGAGGAATTCGGGTCGTGGGGCGCGGGGGGGGGGCGCAGGGGGGGCGGGGCGCAGAGGCGAGGGAGGGAAGGGGAGGAGGAGGGGGAGAGAGAGGGCGGGAGGTTCCCATTCAAGGGTTTATTTATTCGAATTAACAGAGGACCCTCGGCGAGACTTGGGGACCGGCCCGCACCTCCCGCCGCCACCTAGCCGAGGACCGGAGTCTTGGGGGGACGTGTGAACCTCCAGGTGAGACCCCCATGGCGCGTCTCTGGCTCCCGCCGGGCGGGGGCGGGGGCGGCCGCTGGCACCGGAGGTCTCGGCGGGGGCGCGGTTCGGACGCCCCTCGGGGTGGGGGTGGGGAGGAGGCGCGCGGGGCCCCCGGCCCCCCGGCTGACGCGCGGCTCCTCCGCAGGGCGGCCCCCAGCGCGGCGCGACCGGCCCCTTCGGCTCCGAGCATGCTGAACGGCACCGCGCTGGAAGCAGGTGAGCGACGTGCCGGGGCCTCCGCATTGTCTCGGGCCCCGTGCCCGGGCCGGTGCGCGTGTCGGCGCGCGAGTGTGTGCGCACGTGCGTGTGCGCTAGTGTTGGAGATCGGCCTGCGCCGAGGGGCTGCGACACACGCCGCGTCCCCACGCCCTTCCTCCGCGGGTCGGACTCGCCGCAGCACGCAGGTGGGGGCGGAGGTCACGGTGTCCCTGGGCCGCGAGCAGTCGGCGGCGCGGAGCGTGCGCTCGGACCCCCGCACCGCTGCCGGGCGTCTCCTCCTGGGACGGCGGGGGGACAGCGGGTCTGGCTCCCCTCGCGGCGCTTTTGTTCACCCCGAGCCCCGCGCAGCCGTTTCAGCGGGCGCGGTGGGGACGGATCCCGGGGGTCCCGGGGCGCCGCCGCAAACGTCAGGGAGAGGGGCTGCCCCGGAGTCGCGGCCGCCCCCTTTGGAGCGGAGCCCGCGGGCTGGGGGGCAGGGGCGGGCGGGGAGCGGGCGGCGGGCGCGCAGGGGCTGCGCGGTCAGGGGCGCGGCTCGGGCTCCTCTGCGCGCCGCGGGGACCCCGGCCCACGCCCCTCGGGGCCCGAGGCCTTCCCGGTGGGGCGGCGCCCGGGAGGCGGCGCCGGTCTCGGTCTGTCACCTTCGCTGGTGGGCAAGGTTGGCGCACAGAGATCCCTCTGTCCCCCGACCGGAGGAAAAGCCCGGCGCCTCCTGGCCATCCGCTCCGCGCCCGCCCGGCTCTGCCCGGCGTCCAGGGCTGGGTGGCGCCGCGCTCCGTGCGCCGTTCCCAGCCCCCGGGCGACATTGAGTCCCCTGGCTCTGGGGCGCGCGCGACGGTGCCCAAAGGCGGACGCTACTTGAAGACCAAGGGAGCGTCTCAACCAGCTTAATGGGGTCCGGAGGAACGGTGACCTCTGCCCTTTGGAGGCAGGCCGGGGGCACAGGATCTTGCCCCCCCAAATTCAGGTGTAAGGATACCTTGCAGCCCTGCTAGGCCAGTCTCCCCCTCTGGACCCTACAGCCTCCGCTGTCCCCTCCCGTCCCCCCGCGGTGTTCGGCCCGCGCCCGGGACAAGGTGGCTGCCCTCGGCCTGGTGGAGAGCCCAGCGCCTCGAACCCGCCGCCCAGCAGCGCCTGTGCCCAACAAGGTCCGGCCGCGCGCTGTCCCCAGCGCAGCCCCGGCGGCCCCCGGGCGGCTGGCGGCGCAGACAGAGGCGGGCCGCGGGGGAGCGCAGCGTCTGGCCGCCGGCGGCCCCCCTTCTCCGAATGGGGCTCTGCGTTCAGCGAGGAGACTCCAGACCGTCCTCCTCGCGAGCCACCGCAACGCTGTCCGCCCGGGGCTTGGTGTCCGCGGAGAGGGAGGGGGACTGAGGAAGCCCCCCCTCCCTTCCCAGGGCTCCAGACAGGAAAGGGGGGGCGCCCCAGGTCACACCCCCGTCCTCGGCGCACCCTCTCCCTCCCCACCTCCCTCCCGGGCTGCAGTGTCCGCAGAGCGAACCAGGAGCCCCCCCCCCACGGCAGCACCCCCGCCCCAGCGCGCTGCCAACTCCCCGCCGGGCGGAGGGGGGTCCCCCAGTTCGCTTCCTCACGGGAGGAGCAAACCCCGCCAGTGCCGGAACTCATAACCCGACTTTTATAAGAAAAAGCATCGCTGGGCCCCCGCCCCGGGCTGGTGGCAGGAGGGGTGCTGCCCTGCCCGCGCCTGCTGTGCCGGCGACAGCCGGGGGGCGGGACGGAGGGCGGGAGGGACGGAGGGACGGAAGGGTGGGCGGATGAACGAATGAATGAACGAACGAATGGCTTCCAGGACCCCTGCCCGCGGGCCCTGCACACCGCCCGGAGTTGTTCCTTAAACTTTCGCTGCGTGGAAGCTCCCCCAGTCGCATCTCTTGCGGGGGGCGGGGTGGGGGTGCTGTTCTTTGCGGCTTTTGCTGAGCGGGACCCAAGCTCCAACCACAGCCGAACCCAACTCCAGCACCCCACCTGGGAGGGGTTGGGGGGCAAGAGGTTGGCCCAGAAACGGAGGCAAGTGGGTCCCCGGACTGAGGGGCCATCTTCACTTGTCCCTGGGGGCCTCCTGGGGTTCACTGGCCGATGGTCTCCTCAGGGACCCGGGTTCCTTCGTCCCCTCCTGGGAAGTCTCCGTCCCTTGTCCCTTGGGCCGCCGACCCTTAGTGAGAGGACCTGCTGCCTGTGCCGGGGCGGCGCCGCGGCCCCTCCCGGGGACCCTGGCCTGCGCTGCCCGTGGGTCTGCAAAGCCCACCGACTCCCATCCGAAGGGGCCGCCTGCAGCTGCTCCCAGGGGCGGCAGCCCCGCCGCCCGGGGAGGGGCCCGATGGCGCCGTGGGGTCCCACGAGTGGCAGCCCTGCACCCCGACGCCTGCCCCGGCGCCCCGTCTGCCTACAACGGCATTTGTGACCCTGAGAAGGGAGCAGGGGGTGGGGTGGGGTGGCGTGGAGTCTTGGGTTTCAGGGAAGAGGTGACTCCGGCAGCTTCGGAAAGGATGCTTGGGGACAGGGGCTCGGGCTGGGGCAGCGGGGTCCCCTCCCTGCATCGTGCTGGCCCGCTGGCCTCCCCCCTGTCCTCCTCTCTCCCTTCTTTCTAGATTTGGATGCAGCTCCTTATCAGCTCCCAAAGCGGGACACGAGTGTGCCACCAGGGGACCCCCTGAGGTCCCCAGGACGTGCCCCGCCGTGAGCCGCTGTGCGGGGGAAGGCCGTGGGCAGGAGCGGGGACGGCGCTCGGGCAGCCCAGGCCCCCTCCTGTGGGGTAGAGCGGGTGGCTCCGGCCACTCCTGCCTGGGGCCCGCAGGGGACTTCTGCTGGTTTGAATGAATGACCATCTTGGAGTATTGCGGCCACTTTTTAATAGGGCTGAGGAGGGGCGGCCGCCACAGAGGGAGGCAGACTGCCTGGCTTCTGGTGGGGTGCAGCTCTGCCATTCCTCCCCTCCTCCCAGCGGGGAGCCCCATTCACATCATCCGGGGGTCGGTGTCCCACCAGGGTGGTGGGGACAGCACACAGTAGGGCCTGCCGCCAGCTCACGGGGGGGCCCCGAGCCGACACCCACATTCACAGGTTTCTAAGGGGACACACGACTCTCCCGCACTTTCCCCTTAACCTTGAACTGGGAGAGGGCAGATGTCACCCCATGGCCCTGGCCTCTACACTGATCTTTCAAAGAAAATCTTTTCTGCCGAAAGTGCCCCCCAGAAGTGCAGGCTCCCGGAGCCCGTTTCTCAGCGGGGTACGCTCTGGCCCCCACCCCCGTAACCTCCGGCCCGCAGGGCGGGGGAGGCGACCTGCTTCTGAACGGTGAGCTCAGGAAGAGGGCGGGAGGGAGGACACCATCTTCTCTCCAACAGTCAGATATCGGTGCTCCCTGGAAGCTGGGGACCAGAAAGTCCCCATGGTGGCGGAGGGTGGGGGGACCCACAACTTGCAGCTGACATTCTGTTTGCCTCGACCGGGTCCGATCCTGAACTGGGACCAAATAGGCCGGCTGGCTGCCTCCTGCACTGGGGCCGGGGGACAATCTGGGTTCCTTTCAGACAGATTGCTGGGAACTCCTGGAAGGGTGCGTGCGTGTGCGTGCGTGCGTGTGTGTGTGTGTGTGTGCGCGCGCGCGCGTGTGTGTTGCTGGGGGAAGTCAATGCCCCCCCACCGCCTCCCCCAGCACCCCCCCATGTTTGTCCCTGCTTGCCCATCACCAGGGGGTTGAGAGGAGTGTGACAGGTCTTTGTTGTCTGAATAAAAATCGGTGGCAGCTCCTGGGAGAGAACTCCTCCTACTAAATTATCAAAAATGGGCTGGCTTTAGTCTCTTAACAAATTGGACACAGCTCGGGCAGGAGCAGTCCCCGACCCACCCGGCAGGCACTGGGCACTTGCGGGCAGCCAGGGGCCGGCGCGCGGAGCCCGGCTTTGCCTTTCTTTGTGTTCAAACTAGTTTCTGGCCGCCCGGCGTCGGGCCCCCTCCCCGCCCGCAGTTGTTTCTCATTAGTAACTCGATCTCCCGGAGCCGTCACATTCGCCTCCTGCGTCTCCCGCCGCTCCGCCCGTGTTTGTTTGTTTTCTGCACATCTCCTTCGGGGAGCCGCTGGGGCTGCTTCCCCCGCCCCCCCTTTTCCTTCGTTCTCGTCCAAGCAGACGACTTGCCACTCCGGCTGCCTTTCTTCTTCCCTCTGTCCCTCCTGCCCCGTGTCCCCGAGCGTCCCCGCGCTCCTGCCCCGCGCGCCTTCCCTCGGATGAGCTGAGAGCCCGGGGCGCGTGTATATGGAAATAGTGGGGTGCCGAGCAGAAGACAACGCGTGTCCTTTCCGCCCCCCAGCCATGCTCTTCCACGGGATCTCCGGAGGCCACATCCAAGGCATCATGGAGGAGATGGAGCGCAGATCCAAGACCGAGGCCCGCCTGGCCAAAGGCGCCCAGCTCAACGGCCGCGACGCGGTAAGGAGGGCCCTGCGCGCGCCCCGGGAGCCGAGCCCCCGTCCCCGGACGCCGGAGGGTGGCGGGGCGTGGGGACGTCCATTCCAGACCGGCGGGCGGGTCCTCCCCAGTCGCCCTGTCTGCGGGGCTGGGAACCGGGCCCCTCTGTGTCTTAAAAAGTCTCCGCTGCCGAGACCGCGCGCTCCCCACAGCTGTCCCCGGGAGAGAGGGGCGAGCCAGGAGCGAGGGGATGGGGCCGTCCTCCTCTGCAGACCCCGACGCGGGTCCCCGGGGCTCCCGGGCGCCTTCCCGGCGCAGATCGCAGCCCGGAGCACGAGCTGGGCGCGGGTGGCGCGCAGGGCCCAGGTGTCCAGGCCAAGCGGGAGCCTGGTGGCTCCGGTCCTGCGTCTGAGGACGGGCCCTGTGGCGTGGACAAGCAATGGCCGAGCCACCTCCCCATCTCCGACACCCCCCAAACCTAGCAACTCTCGGGGTCCCCTGCCGCCGGCTCGGCCCCTCTAGCGAGTCGGGACAGCGCGCAGCGCCCGGGCCGGACGCGTGTCATGTGCGGTACAGAGCCGGCCTAGCGGCCCCTTAGCCGGCAGCGCAGAGCGTGCCACCCCGAAACGATGTCACCACCGGCACTGCTGTTCGCACTAATGAGAGGCACGTCTGCTGCGTGAGAGAATCAATTAGCAATCCCCGCGCTCCCCACTGGCGAGCAGGACAGGAAAAACTCCCCAAGTCTCCGGAAATGATTTCGGCCGACAGAGCTGTGTCCACCGCAGGCGCCACCCCGGGAGCCGTAGCTCGGACTGACCGGGTGCACGGCCCTGGGCCGGCCGGCCGCCTCCGGGGTCCCCCAGGAGCCGAGGTGGTGGACGTTTCTGCATCTAAAACACCAATTCGGTGCGCGGCCCTGGTCTGAGTCAAGGGCGCTCCTTACTTTGCCGACTGCCAAGGCTCCCTCCGACCCAGTCCCGCTGGCCGTGAGGGAAAGGTCCAGCGGGTTGCCCCCTTTTGTGAACATCCTGTTTCATAACAAAAAAGCAGCACCCCGAATTTCACGAAAGGGCTGGGCTCATCCCTGTGAGGTTTCCCGACCCCCGGCCGTCTGGGTGGGGACGCAGGAGGGGAGCTGAAGTTGGGCACCGAGCAGATATTTGGGGCAGAGATCCCGGGGGTGGGGGGAGCCAGGGAAGCAGGGAGCACGCCGAGGGAGCCCCGGGAGCGGCCCCTGACACCCTGAGCGGGAAGAGCACCCATGTCCCTGGAACTCAGGGGAAGCACGGCGTGCCACACATGCCCCTGAAAGCATGTCTGCTGAACTCAGCCCGGGCACGACGACTGTCCCCCCGCTCCCAAGGCCGGGGCTGTGACTAGGAACCCGAGACCCGGAATTGCTGTCTCGTTGGCTCAGAACCACGGTGCTCCTTCCACTCTTCCCATTTCCCGGTGACGACTCCCATTGTTGTACCGGGTGCGCGGTGAAAAGCACACCTTTTCGCTTTGGGTCATTCGGGTTCGGAAACACGCACCCAACGGTCGTCCCCATGCTCGCGGCCCTTTTGAAGAGGCCCGAGGTGACCGGCCCGTCCCGAGGTGACCAGGCCGGGGAGGCCTGGCCACGGGCAGAGGCGCAGAGAGGGACCGAGCTGCGGGGGACCACGTGCAAACGCTGCGTGGTGCTGGCCTTGTCCCGGGGGTGCGGTGGGGGACCCCGCGGCCCGCTCAGCGTGGCTGTGGTTGTCTTGCAGGGCATGCCCCCGCTGAGCCCCGAGAAACCCGCCCTGTGCGCCGGCTGTGGGGGCAAGATCTCGGACAGGTACTACCTGCTGGCCGTGGACAAACAGTGGCACCTGAGGTGCCTCAAGTGCTGTGAATGTAAGCTGGCCCTGGAGTCCGAGCTCACCTGCTTCGCCAAGGACGGCAGCATTTACTGCAAGGAGGATTACTACAGGTACCCTGCTGCCCGGGACCCCAGGGCGGCCGCCTGCCCGAGCCCCGCTCGGTCCCCCACCTTTCTCCCCATCGGGGTGCGGCTAGCAGTCCCCAGACCAGGGACACCCACTGCACACTCCTTTGAGCCGCAGCCTCCGTCCCCCCTGCACCCCCAGACGCGCTATGAGGGTTGGTAAGGGGCCCCCAGGGTGCGGAGCATTACCGGCGAACCCCACACGCTCGCAGCCCTTGTGGGGACCGGGGACATCGGGGAACTAGCAAACGAACGCGCCCCCCGGCCTCGGAGGTGACAGTGGGTTTCTTTTTCCGTTTACTACGAACTGGGCAACGTCGGTCTGAGCCTTGGAACCGAAGTGGTGGCCCGGGCGGCAGCCGCTGGGTGTTAGGTTTCCGGGAGCGGTGGCGGCAGACCGTGGCAGTGCTCAAGCGAGGAAGGGTGGCACTCAGCTCCGAGTCCCTTTCGGCGGCCTGCGAGGCCGGCCGGCCGGGGCGTTTGCCGATGCCTCCCGGGACGCTGGCGGGTGGGGACAGAGCCCGTGTGCAGGGGACCCCGCTCCGGGCGCAGCGAGCGCGAGCGGGCGGGAGGACAACGCGGTCCCCTGCTCCCGTGTCCCCGCCGGGCCACCTGGCGGCCGTCACTGTGCCGCCCTCCCGGCACGGAGCGCTGGAGATGGGTGCAAGCCTTTCGCTTCCATCGCCTTCGCCGGCCTTTCCACCGCGTTGCAAGTTAGCGAGCACAGGGCGGTGGTGTCGCTTTCTAAATCTCCACTTTACCGAGAGGGAAACTGAGGACTCCTGATGTTCAGGGGGGGGTCTTTGTCCCGCTCCCCAGGAGAGGCCAATACCAATGGCCAAGCGCCCTGTCCCGCCCTCCCGCGGCCCTCCCGTCTCAGGCGTGGGCCGCTGCTGACCTAGCCCCAGGTGCACGGGCGGGAGCTGGCCCTGCCTCGGCCTCGGCGAGCGCCCTGACTCGACTGTTTCCTTCCAGAAGGTTCTCTGTGCAGAGATGTGCCCGCTGCCACCTTGGCATCTCCGCCTCCGAGATGGTCATGCGCGCCCGAGACTCCGTCTACCACCTGAGCTGTTTCACCTGCTCCACCTGCAACAAGACCCTGACCACGGGCGACCACTTTGGCATGAAGGACAGCCTGGTGTACTGTCGCGCCCACTTCGAGACCCTCTTGCAAGGGGAGTACCCACCGCAGCTGAGCTACACCGAGCTGGCGGCCAAGAGCGGCGCCTTGGCCTTGCCTTACTTCAACGGCACCGGCACGGTGCAGAAGGGGCGGCCCCGGAAGCGGAAGAGCCCGGCGCTGGGGGTGGACATCGTCAATTACAACTCAGGTGGGTGCCGACCGCCACGACTCGGCCGCCCCGAGAGGGTGCCAAGAGCTGGTCGCCAGCGCGCGCTGTGCCCGGGGCCGGTCCCGGGCGCTGGGAAGGGCGGGAGGGGGCGGGGAGGGGAGGCAGGGAGTGGGGGGCGCAGAGGCTGTGTTCGCGGTGGCACACACCACGTTCCTAAGCAGGGGGCTGCCGCCGCGACTCCCCCAGCAGGCAGGGCCGCGCCCGCGTCGCCCATTAGGTAACGAGCCCATTAGTAGCTGGCTCCCAGTTGGAGCCACATAGCCCCGGGCCCATTCCTGCGTGGAAGCCCCATTACGGATCCTGGAGGTTTTCCTACTTAAAAAATCCTCAGAGCCCAAGCCGGGGCTGCGCGGAGGGGCGGCGGCTGTGGTTCATCAGGAGCCCAGTGGGCAGGAGCGCCCACAACCCCCAATCCCTGCGCGGGGCGAGAACGCGGAGGGGCGGCCGCGGGGCCCGCAGGGCGGGGAGCTCGGCCAGCCAGCTCGGCCCGGGGCGGTGGACCCCGGGAAGGCAGCGCCTCCAGGCAGGTCAGGCCGGCCGAGGAGCTGTGTGGTGCCAGCCTCCTCCCTTAGTTCCAAACCAAGTGCAGGGCGCTGGCCCCAGAGCACGAGGGGGACACAGCTGTCGGTGCCAGGGGCTCTCGGCCACCCGCTTCCTGCTGCCGGGAGTCTGCCCGCACCACAGGTGAGGAGGGGCCAGGCCCGAGGGCCCCCACTCGTGAGCCTGTGCGGAAAGGGGTGTCAGAGCCCTGGGCCCACTTTGGGGACTCTAAGTACCAGCCTTGCTGCTCTGGCTGGGAACCTCGGTGGCGGGCGGGAGGTCCAGGCTAGGGGCGTCCACTCTGTTGGGAAGGACCTTGGGGACCTCCTGTGGCAGCCGCACGCCGTTACCATGAGCGCCCAGATAGCAGCCTAAGTGTGGACATCACCCGGCGCGTCCGGTCCCCGAGCGCCTCGCGGGGCGCCTCACCTTGTCGCGCTCGGCCCTGTCCCGCCACATCCGTGCCTGCCCAAGGTCGCACTGCCCGGGGCAGCGAGTGGGACCTCGGCATCACGCCCTGAGCCCCGAGTTTTCCGGGGAGGCCCCGCCGCATGAGCGGCCCCCCAGCCCTCTGCTCGGCTCCCTCCTGGAGTTGTCGGCTGTTGGCGCCGAGGACGATGAATCCCTTCCCGGCCAGCGCCGCGCGCCGCGTCCCAAGGAGAGAGGCGACGGGGGAGCCCCCTGGGGCAGCTCTTGTCCCTCGGGGTTCACGCCAGGGTCACTAGACGAAGGGGGAAAGGGCCGGCCGGCTGTTCGCGGCCCCCACCCGGGGGCATTTGTGTCGGGGCGGCGAGTGCGTCCCCAGGTTTTGCCAACCCCCGGCCGAGGGTCGCGGCCCCGCGGGAGCTTTGGTTCGGGGCCGCTGTGCCCCGCGCGCCTCCTTGGTCTCCTTTGATGCGTGGTTCCCCGGGCGGGACAGACAGGGCAGTAATTGCTCTTTATTAATAGAAGATGACATCGGAATCTGGAGCCACTCATCAAGGCTCTGGTGCCCTAATGAGGAAGGGAGAGAGGGAGGGAGAGCCGGAGGGAGAGGACAGACACTGACCCCCATCACGAGCGGGTCCTCGGGAAAGAGGGAATCCCGGAGCTCCTAGCAAGTCCAGGGGGGTGGAGGACCTTTCTAGCCCAGCGGTGACCACCAGCCTCATTTTTCGGTGGTTCATTCCATCAGCTAAATTGGATTTCGCGTCGGCTCTTCTGTTAGAAACACGCGGGGAGCCTGGAGGACAGTGGAAGTTTCTTTCTCCTACTGCCCGAGGACAACAACTCAGTACTAATTTATTTCTCAAAAGAATGAAAACGTCCTTCCATTGAGGTCATTGGTTTGCAAATCAGAGCTGTGACAAGGTCATTGAGAAAGTTGAGGCTGCCTGCTCCCCGCAGGCGGAGGCGTTGCTGGGGGGTTTGTCCGTCCTAGACCGGCCGCCTCCGGACTAACGCGCGCCCCGCCCTAGGCCGCACTCCCTCCACACAGGGGAGTAAATAGTGTAAACTTCTTTAAATCCGGGTTAAACTAATCCACAGAAATGGCGTTAAAGATGTCTGCCCGGAAATCAACCCACCGTTTAAAAAGTGTTTATGAATTTAATGCCAGCTTGTTACAAAACTAGCAAAACAAACCCTTCAGCAAATTAAAGACGTTAAAAGGTAGAAACTAAACCGGGCCCAGAGTTTTAGCTCAATGGTTTTTTCAGCTTTCTTTGGATCTTAGGTTGCCATCTCTGCTTCAATGGGAACTAGTTTCAGAAAGAGTAACGCTGATACGAAACAAATATAATCTATATACGGATATATTTTCAAAAACGTGTACACGAAATATGTTTGTGATTCGAAGACTTCCAGAGAAGATGTGAAACTTGGCAAAAATCAGTGCTTGACATAAGGCAAATAAATTCCTTTGAATAAGCAGATTCCGAATGCAGTTATTCCTCTTTGTGCAGTTATCCGGCTGATGTTTCTAGAAAGAGACGCGGAAAGGTGATTGGGAATGCTGGGTTGAAATAAAACCTCCAGGGGCAAGGCAGAGAAGATTTAGTCTGGCAGACGCAGCTCTTTGTGTAACTGAGCATTAATTGAAAGACAAAAGTTCTGCATCGTCTCCGAATGTCCCTTCCTCAGGTTCTGTTCTTGGCTTCCAAACTTCGGAAGCTCCTGGTAGCTGTGAAATCAGCCTGGCAGTGACCCCTAGTGGTCTCCCAGGGATCGGTTCGGTCTCAGAAGGTGACACACCTTCAGAACAGAAACTCACTTTAGGGTAGGTGACCATTTCATGAGTGGCTGGGCAATAACTCATTTCGATCTTCTCATTAACTTTATAATGCCAGATGTGTGCTTATAGGTGTATGTTTAAGACAGTTTTAAGAGAGTTATCATTTCATCTTATAAATCAGGGGGGAAAACCCTATAGCTTTAGAAGTAGACCCAGGGGAAACACAACCATGGGCAAGTTTACATAACACATTTGTCCTTGCATGTAAGTAAGTTAGCATAATGCACTGAGTTTCTCTGTAGAGGAGTAGACTGCTCTATTAAGTTGAATAATGTCAGTGATAACACAGTCACAGGAAAATCATATACTAGCCCTACCTGTTCAATCAGGAGCTAACCGTCTCCTTATACGCCCAATTGTATTCTATGTGAAAACAAGTCCCATTGTTGCATTTACGGCACTAAAATTCTCTACTGAGTTTTTAATCGGCAACAATGGACAGAGAAGGCATATTCAGAGAAGCAATTTTATCAGACTTTGCATAATTATTTTTCACAAACTTCATTTTAAAGGCTAATGAGTATGTAGTTACGTCAGGAATCCTACTCATTTCTCGGGAATACTACTTTGGGGAAGGGGGGTGGTGGCTAAGGGCATTATTTGAACACCAAATGAAGTCTTCTATCCCGAGTGTAATATTCAATTAATGTGCTATTCAGGAAAAGTTCCGTGTTGCATATGACAGGAGTGAAATCTTATTTGAAGGGGCCTGCAGTGCCTAGGGTGTGCCTCTGACCGTTTTGGTGTGGGTACCTTCATACTCTGGTGTGAAATATAGCTCAGTTCACTGGGGACGGGTATAGTTTTATAGTAGGTCATAAGAAGCTGTTTCATCCATCTGAGGATAGGAAACTGCAGTTCTGTAGGATATTTGAACTTGACATATCCCCACTGGGCTGAAATAGGATAAAATGTAAAGTATATTCTCTCTCATTTCTCTGGGCATATGTTACCCTGGCTGGTGAGGTTTAACACGTCTGTGCTCAATATTTGGATGTATGTATGCACCTTAAAGTTTATTTCAAGGTGATTTGATTTTGCATTAACCGTCTCTCACAGTTTTATTGATGAGCAAAGATACAAAATCTTGATTGAATGCTTGTTCAGCTTCTGTTCCTGTGCTTGACTTAGAGACTCAGAGGTGATGAGGATTATTGTCTTTCCCTCAAGGAACTCACCTGCTTCGTGGCCATGTGTGCCCTCCTGCCTATGTATCTTATGGAATAGAAACAAAGGAGGCATCAGTTCATGCCCAGTCTTGTTACCTGAGGGAGAATTTCTTGTTAAATGCATTTTGTGACCCAGCTGACCTCTTCATCGATGACTATAAAACCACTGTGTTCCTGTATACGAGGCTGATTTACTGAAAGTATTTTTTAAGAAGTAATTCTAACCAGAGCATTGCAGGCAAATAATATTTTACCAAGCAGAATGGTAGAGCTAATATTAGCTCTTCCATTCTGCTTGGTAAAATATTATTTTTAACAAGATTCTTTCCTCAAGATGCAGGTCCCCCCTCCCCCCCTGCCCCTGTGACACAATCAGGTTGATGTTAGTCTATTAAAATGCAGGATGATCAGATCTGAATATACATCAGATAAATATGTGAAGTAAGGTTTACAAAACATAAAAAGAAAAAAGAAAGAAAATTGCCATGCCCTTTAAGTCGTGAAGTTGGCCGAATCAGTAAATATTCAGCGAAGTGTTTTCATTTGGTAATCATATTTACTGGGCACAGCCGGGATGGAAATGACCTTTTGAATGCACAGTCTTATATCCTGGGGATAATGACTTTCAAGCTGGCTTCAAAGTCTGGGCTGTGTCAGCCTCGGTGCTGAGGAGGGCTTTGCAAGGGGCGAGATGATGCCCCCTCCCTCCAGCAGGCCAGCCAGGGCCGCGGCTCAAACCCCATGCACGCAGGCAGTCGGGCCAAAGGGCGAGGAGCTGAGTGTAGAAGGAAGCGCCCGGGCGCCTCTAAACTGTGAGCTGGGGGGCCCCTTCAGGCACGAACCGCGTGGAGGGGAGCCCGGGCTCATCCTCCTGCAGAAATGTTTATTAAAATAACTCTGGGGAAAACCTATTTTCTTCCCGGTACAGCGCTACGTAGTTAGCCCAGTTACAGCCGGGTCTCTCCAAAACAATATTCAGATGGTTACATAAGACACCTACCGTTTCCTGCACAGCTTTTCCTGTTCCCCAGCCACCGTCTAACTTTTCTCTCCTGCTGGAGAAGGCTTGAGGAATAGCGTCAGAGAAAAGCTAACCACCGGCACTGACATACGTGTTTTCCTTCCCGGGTGGGCTCTCACAAACCCTCCGCTCTGCGAGCACGGACGTGACCTGTGCGCATAGGTATCGCGACAAAACGCCGTGGTTTCGGCCCACAGGCCTGGTTTCACAGACCCAGACAAAACGCGCGGTCTCCAAACACTGCGTGCGTGGGGAGGGGCGGGACATGCGGGGGTTAGAAAAGGGGCGTTTCTTTTCATTCTTGGAGGGTCCCCTCCCGCTCTTTTTTTCCCTTTGTGTTTTTTATTTTCCTATTTATTATTATTATTATTTTTTATGTGGGTAGTTCCCTGGCTGGGAAGCGAACCCGGGCCGCAGTGTTGACAGCGCCGAAGCCTTAGCCACTACACCACCAGGGAACCCCCTATTGTTATTTTTTATTTCTTTTTTCACTCCCACTCTTAATGCCTTATTAAGTTTTTCTAGCGACCCTTAAGCACCAAGGAGGCTGCAGCTCCTGCCTTCCTAGGACGTGAGCTTCGCTTGTGTGCAAACGGGTCCGCGTGGCAGCCTATGACAAGGAAGGCCCCTCTTCTGCAGGGACCCTCTCCCACCGGCGCCCACTGCCTCCCCCACACGGTGGCTCTGTCGTCACCGCGCCCCCTACCGCCCGCCATCCTGGCGGCCGGCGCAGGCGCTCCCACTGAGCCCCTGTCTGTCCCCCCGCCCTGTTCTCGCGACAGGTTGTAACGAGAACGAGGCCGACCACCTGGACCGGGACCAGCAGCCTTACCCGCCCTCCCAGAAGACCAAGCGCATGCGCACCTCCTTCAAGCACCACCAGCTGCGCACCATGAAATCCTACTTTGCCATCAACCACAACCCAGACGCCAAGGACCTCAAGCAGCTGGCTCAGAAAACAGGCCTGACCAAAAGAGTGTTGCAGGTAAGACGGCGCCCTCGTCGGCTCTGCGCGCCGCTCCCTTCCCCTTGCGGGTAAACGCAGGGCTCTGCCCTGGTGAGCACACAGCTACGGCCTCCAGGGCTTCGCATCAGCTGATGGTAGTGATGCTCCTAGAGGGTGCAGGGAGGCTCGCAGCGGCTTCCAGGAGGGTGCCCCAGGACAGACCCAGGGCCTTGAAAGACGCAGCCTCCCTAGGATGCAGATGGGGTCCGCCCAGGCCAGCGCAGCCTCTGCACGAGCTCGGGGTTTGCTTTCACGTGAGGCTCCGCGCGCAGGCTCGCGGGGGGCCTGCTGATGCTGTCTCATCCCCAAACTCTTGGCAGCTTCACTCACACGTTAGGACAAATTCAGGTCCCGTTTTTCAACTCCTGGAGAGCCTCCAGGGTGGTTACTGTCTCAGCAACCCATCGGGGCAGGTCTGTCCCCATTCAGACAACCCTGTTTAAACACGAAATACCTGTGCTGTCCAGTCGTGTTCCTAAAGTCAGCGTGGTAAGACCCTATGGCTAACGACACCGCAGTGCGTTGCTGTGGGTCACCTGTGATCCCTGTCCACGTCTCAGTGACAAATACCAGGCATTTGCTGGCTGCTTGGGGCCTGGGGGCCCTGCAGGTGTGCCCTAGGACAAGAATGCCTGCATGTGTCCGACTCAAAGATAGCCAGCCCGAAACCTGTGTCCATGAGGTCATTTCATACGCGTGATCCTCACTGTGAGGAACTGCCCATGACCCTGCCTCTCCTTATTCTCAGAGGTCGATGGATCAGGGTGTATTTTACGCCCTCTGTCTCTGTGCCTTCATTTTCATGGTCTTGCCACTTACCTAAGAGTTGTCCCTAATGGCACTGGTTAGTGCTGGGAGGGTGATATGTATCTATAGTATTACTTGAATGACTTTCTTTAAAAAAGCAAAATTTAAAAAAAGGCCCTTCTCTCCCAAGAAAAAGAAACCATTATATTTAAAAAGAGAAACACATATCCAAAACAAAAAGATAAATAAAACTAAAGGCAAGGAAGAGAGAAAAAAAAAAAATAGAAGAACTCTAAAAATAAACATCGGTAAAGAAATCCATTGGGATTGGTTTGCAGGTTTGGTTCCAAAACGCACGAGCCAAATTCAGAAGGAACCTTTTGCGGCAGGAGAATGGGGGTGTTGATAAAGCTGATGGCCCGTCGCTTCCGGCCCCGCCCTCAGCGGACAGCGGAGCTCTCAGCCCAGCCGGCACTGCGACCACTTTAACAGACCTGACCAATCCCACTGTCACTGTAGTGACATCCGTGACCTCTAACATGGACAGCCACGAATCCGGGAGCCCCTCACAAACCACCTTAACGAACCTTTTCTAACATTGGTTTTTTTTTTTTTTTTAATTCTTCCTCTTCTTTTCATTCTTATTCTAATTATTATTATTTTATTATTTACAAGACTCCCCCCCCCACCTCCCAACCCGCAAGATATTTGGGAAATAAAAACAACAGCTTGGTGTGTAGCCTCTGCAGCCACTTGGGAAATGAGTTTACAGTATTGTCTCCTTTACGAAGTTTTTTTGTTTGTTTGTTTACAAAGTGTATTTGGATTTTTAAAAACAATTAGATCTTTCAGTCGGTAAGGGGAGTTTTTAAATCATTCTAAGTGCCTCTTAAAATTGTATGTTACTTATTTCCATCACAAAGGAGAAAAAAAGAGTGGTCTTTTTGATGGGCAAATAATCATATTCCTACTTAAATGATTATGGTAATAAGGTATCCGATAATTAAACAGTTATTTCTAAAATACTGCATTTGTATGTGTACTTATGGAGTTCTGAGAACTTCACGTTTTTAAATTTTAAACCTGAAAAACTGTTTTGGTGACTCCTTTTTCTTACAAATGAGGAATATGATTAAATAAAAGCACTAACTATAGCAACTCTAAATATGAAAGACTCATTAGATGGGAAATCTATTCCAGGAATGTGACCTTTCCTTCTCTTAGGATGTACATCCCAACAGAACTTTCGATACTCGTTTGCTTTTCAACATTTGAAAAATACTAAACCTCCCTGTATATCCACGAAATTCCAAATAGAATTCGAAATGCCATACTTTTTACCTTCTACAGCTAAAAAAATGATCATTGTAAAACCATTCTTTCTAAATTATTTTTCCCCCAAGGAAAATGGAAATAAGTAAAATATAATTTTTTAAGAAGTCAAAAAAAATCAGTAGAATTTAATTAAAAGCTCTCTTAATTGGCTTCAGCTGTACCATGATATTGTATCTGACATTCTCTATGAATAATGTTCAAAACAAAACAAAACAAGGCTTAGCAGTCTCATTCCAACAATGAGAATTCTTTGGTTTGGTTTTGCTTTTATTTTACTTTGGCACAGGTTGATGTATTTGTTAGAAAAAAAACACTTTTTTGATGAGCAATTTGAAGTTACGCGTCTTACGGTCGATAAACTCAGAAGCCTCGTGGGTGCTGATCCGAATATATTTCCTAAGTTTACAATAGCATTTCTTTTTCTTTTAATTTAAGCTAAAATCTTAACGGTCTGGGCAGTGGTGAATGTTCATCTCTATGCTTCTGTTGTAGTTTAAATACCGATTAGATTGTGGATTTCCTATAAAAAAAAAAAAAGTCAAGAGCTGTGTCTTGCTTTAGTGGATTGTTAAGAATAACTTTGCACATATTTTCCACTTCCAGGACCCCTTCAAGTCCCCTCTGGTGGTCGAAGTGGCTATTTAATAGATTTTAAAGGTGTCCTTCTGGCTGTATAAATGTGTGGTTACATACGACAGTTCACTGCCCACATTAAAGTGCATTATTGTAACTTTTGCTCAGGGTCTTTAGAAAACTAGCACAGAAAGTAGCTTATTTTTTAAAAAAAAGATGATGGAAGATAAGTTAACACTGTAACAGAAGAAAGGTGTGATTACCATTATATATTTAGCAAGTGTGGTTATCATCTTATATGGAGCTTAAATCTTGACTTTTCATATTTCTATTACATTTTGGGCATTTACCACTAACCAGACCAAACAACCTTGGTAAGGCTGAGATCTTATTAAAACACTTTTACAGGTAAAATATTGATACTTATAAATTTTGTTCTTTGACAGAACAATATATGGTACTATAGATCTACTTTATTAAGTAGACTAATTATAACTCAGTTCTCCTATGTGCCTTATGATATAACTTGGAAGTAAGTTTGTGAAGAATCAGGATATATGTGTTGTTTGTTAAATTAACTGTTTTAAGCCCTTTCGACACCTCACTAGTTTTGTACTGTTTTACCTCTTATTTCTGAAACTCTTTTTATGGTGTATCCTGTTAGAGGGGACGAACATGGCATAGACAGCAGTTGTGCACCCTTTCAAATATAGTTGATAAATCCAATAATCTTATATATTGAGCTTCGTGTTTATAGTACAGTAAGTGGTCTAGCAAAATTGTCCATGTTTCTTTGTTTATTGATAAATGCATTGTATAGAAACTATTTCCCCTAAATATTTATGGACCAAACAATTGTGATATATCCTATTAAATTTGTGTGAATAAACCATTTTGAATCTAAGGAGTTTTATTTCCCATCAGTTTTATTTAAGGTTTAACTGGACTAGTGTGTTTCCAATATCTATGAAAATAGTAATACAACAAAATTTTAAATATTCAAACATACCAATAGTTTTGAGATATCCAAACTTCTGATTCATTTTAAATGTACACACCATTGCACATGCAATGTAATTCAACTTAGAATTGCCTTACATATATTTTCTTATAATAAAAGTAATGCCCCACTGATTTGACTCAGCCCAATTTTTAGAATTAAAAAGGAAGATAACTAACAGATAAAGTAATTGCATGAAAAGAAACCTTAACTATGATTAAGATTTAATGTTAGGTCTATTAAGCACCAGTGAATATTTGTAAATCTAAATAGAAATTGCAGACCCCTACAAGCCACGTTGCTCTGTAGTTAATAAATTGTCACTATGATTTTTTTCAGGGAGAACAAATCTTGGGGCATTACAGCCAAACATCCCGACGTTTGAAAATTCCCTAAAGTATTAAGAGAAGGGGAAAAGTTTGATCGGAAATCCACTGCAGTGAAGACAAAGACAATATTAGGTCACGCTAATCATACATTTTAAAATCTATTGAGCCAAAAAAAAAAAAAAAGTGACAGAGAGAGAGAGAGAGACTTAAATGTCATTTACTGAATGTTAACAAAGATTCTGTTCTTTCTGTGTCTAACACAAATGGAAACTTAAAATCGCGTGGTTTCAAACAAAGTTAGATCTACGCCGTATGAGACCTGGCAGTCTATCACCCTCCCCATATCGGAAGCAAATTATTATTGAAATAAAAAGAGTCCACACATTTGTCAAGCACAGTAGTTGTAAAGCCCAACACCTTCATCTCACCTGCTTGCTAATGTGTATTAGTCCTGTTAACGGCATTTTCCAATTGTAAATTCAAAGAAAAGCTTGAGAGTATAGGGGTCAAAACCCAGTAATTTTAGTATTCTTGTTTCTTCCTTTTTAAACAGAAATCTCTGCATGCACCTTTACATCTGTCACTTCTAGTGTACATCTCTGTATGATGACTTCTCTTTGCTGTTTCTTGTATGATAAATAGCTTTCATTAATAAACATTTCATTTGATGCAAACATAGTTAACTTTATGTTAAACACACACTGTTGAAATGAATTTTGAACACTATCTTAAGAAGCAGCGTTTCCTACTTGTTATAGGTAGGAGAAAAGTCAACTATCTTGAGGTTAAATTCTGGAAGTCCAGGATAAAGAGACTTGGTGTTTAACTTCTCGTGACTTCTTATTGTGTCAATTGACATGTGTATTAAAAATAAAAACACAAAACCTAAATTACAACAAAAGTAAACCTTTAGAATAAACTACCGTGTAAAATTTCAGCAACTCTTTTTAGATCGTTAGGGTAAAATTGATAGATTCTCTGTCAGTTTACATGTTTGCTATGCAATGAGCAAATTTATTGAAGTATACGAATACATTCTGAACTATGGAAAGATCTCATCTTTGCAGAGTTCAAATTACTGTGTTTCCAACAAAGGAGCAGGTGGAGAGAAAAACATATTTAGGAATGAGGTTTTTTTTTTTTAATTGTTAAAGGGAATATTTGAAAAGAGAATTTTTTACCGATTCCTATTTAGCTGTATATCCAAAGCATATGTTAAACAAATTAACATATAACTTTCCAGAAATTTTTTCATGATGATGAAATTTTTATTATATACAAATAAACCTTATGTAAATGATGTAACTTTTATGAATGACAGACATTAAATATTTCACTTACATGTATTCTCAGACCTTTGAATGTTTTCTTAAATGCTTTCACTTCCCGAATACTTTAATACAAAAGGAAACATTAAAAGGAGAGAGCAACTAGCAGAGAAAAAGCAGTGCACCCTGAGAAGTAGACTATGGGGAGTGATCCTGAAACCTGTTGGCTTTGTCAGCACCCGCAGTTCAAGGCCATAGCAACCTAAGTAGCTTTCCTGATACACTTGCAGCTGGTTCATGGGACTCTGCATTCCAGCCTTGCCTTCTTCCCCCGTGCCGTCTGTCACCTGCGACCGTGGTGCTGAGAAGGATTTTGGAACGTCGCCTGGCTTCCCAGACCTTTCACTATTGGTCTGGTGTGCGTAAGGGGGGAAGAGCGCGAAGAGGGAATGCACAGAACCGAAATGAGGCGTCTGAACCGACGCGAAGCGCATTGGACACGTTTTTAGCCAGTGAAAGGGACGCTAATGATCTGAGCGGGAAGAGAGGAGGGCGCGTGACCCAGAGGTGGCCGGTGTCGCGCCGCCTCGTGCCGCACGCTGTCGTCTGGCGTGGAAGAGAAAGAAGGCTGGGGACCTCTTGGTGCGAAGCGGGACACTAAACTGTCACAGCTTCTACGTCCCAGAAGCCCGGGTTAGTCTCCCTTCCGGCACGTTGATCTTGGGCGGAAAGAGCTCTATTTCGAATTAGTATGTGTGAGCTCTGGTCACGCCACCGCCCTCATGCTGACGGACAGAGTGGGCAGGTCTTGTGTTATACCTCAAGTAAGTATCACCTCCGTCACAAAGGACCCCAAGCAAACACTTTTACCTTGGTGACTTTTCATCACCTACAAGAGATAGCTGTGTTTCAGCCAATGCTGGTAGAACCCACTGTGCGTGCTTCTACAGTCACCTTTCGCAGGAGTCCAAGGGTTTCGTGAGCCACGTGTGGCTGCGATGGCGTTTCCTGTGGCAGTGAGCTTGCGGGGGGGCGTGGTGGCAAGTGCGCAGTTTGGAGCCCAGGCATTCTAGGCTCTTAAGGAAAATACGGGGACAATACCGAGGTCACGGAAGGTAGATGCAAACGCCTACTTTTGTAGGGAGTGTCGCTGTTTAAATTTCAGCTGCGCGATCCACCCGCTAGCTTTGCTTACAGAGACCGTGTGAGCCCGAGGGGCCTCCGCACCTCTTCCGTTCCGTGGTCCCTGGACATCAGGGTTAAACAGGGACACAGGGGCTTAGCCCCTGGAAGAAATGGCTTTGTGTTTTCTCTGAGACCATGCATGTAGATAAAGCCCGGATCGCCCGTCTGGACCCACTCGGTATTTTTAGTAGCTGGGAACTGACTCTGGCTAGTCAGATAAATAAAACCCCTTCGATGGAAAAGCCACCGTCCTTGGCTTTGCAGCCAATGTCAGAGATAGGAAGTTGCTTTCTTTATGGCGTGTGGTTGATTTTGAAACACTTTTGTGATACCTGCTCTGCCCTCATAGCCCTGTTTTTCAGAATATTATTACCGTCGACCTTATTGTCAAAGTAAATTATAATGCTCAGTTACTCTCTTACTTTGAATGCCCTCTGGGGAGATTTCCATTTTATTTTACCTATTGCCATAGCAAAAAATAAATAAATAAAATGGTTTTAAAACAGTTCCGAGCTGTGCATGGTACTCAAGGAAATGTCTATGAATATGATGTAAGTAGCAATATAATCACCACTAAATAGTCTTTTTAACTGTGTTAAGAATAGATATTTTTATCTAACATCACGCCCTGCTTCCAATATTTTGTCGTGACTATTATAGAAAACCCTCCCTTACCGTGCGTCTACCAACACATTTTTCTTCCCTTGGATTATTATTTTTTGCCTCTTGGCACTACATTTGTCTTGTGTTGACATCACAAGTGAGCAAGAAGAAAGGTCCAGGTATCAGCCATATGTAGAAAGTTCCGGGTATGCATTTCTGTGTGTTCTTTTCCTTTGGCTTTTCATGTTACACCTTGCATGATCTTATAAATTAATCTGAAGAGTAACTGGATACCTCTTATGGTTACTTGAAAATAAAACTTGCTACAAATAAGATGGTCCAGTGTCCGTTGCCTCATATCACGTACGAGTATCCTAATTTTTTCTTGTACTTTCCCATTGAACCAGACAGTATTAACGTCAAGGGACATGTAGATTGTTATGTATGACAAATACACCACGACGAAGAAATTCAAAGGTGAGGTTGCTTTCACGGAATCTGAATTCTCATTCTGCTGCTTCGCCTTTTCCGAAGCGGCAAACCTCACGAAGGGCTATCTGCTTTAACTTTGACCTTCAAGGGTTTTGACAGCTTGCATCACTTAAACTGAGATTTATTATTCAGTAAACTTTAATTCCATAGAATAAATGCCCTTTATGAAATGTGATTTTTTGGAAAAATCACCAAGGTATTTTACCATTTCAAGCCGCCTCTGCTGTTTGACTGCTACAGAGTGGTCTTCAGAAGAGAAATATGGTGGGAAATTATGTGAAATATATTTGTAGCATTTTACTGGATTGACTGAGATGCTCTACACCAGCAGTCCTCAACCTTCCTAGTGCCACGACCCTGTAATACAGTTCCCTCATGGTGTGGGGACCCCCATAACATTATTGTCGTTGCTACTTCATAACTGTCATGTTGCTTCTGTTACGAATCGTCATGTAAATATCTGATGTGTGTTTTCCGATGGTCTTAGGTGACCCCTGTGAAAGGGTCGTACAACCCCCAAAGGGGTCGCGACCCACAGGTTGAGAACTGCTGCTCTACAGGAGTTTTAAGGAGCTGCAAAAGGGTATGATGTAAAGCATTAAATGGTGGAATTTTTCTGGGATAAAATTGGAGACAGCTTGTTTTAGAAATGTAATGATGTAGCCGCTTTATTACTTCAGTGCAAATGTGAGGTCTCCTCCTGGACATCTCAGTGAGGCAGAAGACCTTTGTATGTCTGAGAGTTCTAATGGAGTTCTTTACTCAGCCTCTTTAAGTATCCAGAGCCCGCGTGTGTAGGACGCACTGGTTTCTTTTCAACCAATTTTTAACTAAAAGAAAAACAGAAAGATGCAATAATGGCACTTCTCTTTTCAGTTGGATCCAAATGGGTCTACTTTCTGTTAGCCCGACATGGAGCTGGGAGTACTTCTAGGTTCTGCACAGGTTACTGTCCACACGGGGCTTAGTCCTGCCTTTGCCTTTTGCTGTTGTGAACTGTTCTGCTGGACAAAGTATGTACGTAACCACCCACGTGTACATGCACAGAGCGTGCAGGACGGGCCACGGAGCATGCGTGCGGCAGAGCCAACACAAACACACCCCCCACTCGGAACTCCAGGAGCCTGGTACCTAACGAGTGCCCGTGGGCTGGGGGCGTGGGGGCAGCCACTCTGCTGTCTCCGCTTTTCTAGCGTGCCTCGTGTTGGAATGCGTCTCCAACAAAGGTAATCACTGGGGGCTTTGTTTTCTTTTCCATTTTGTCTCAGATAGGGACAAATTCTTGGATTCTGTGTGCAGGGAAGAGCCCTCGCTGACTAGTTCTTTTGTTTGGTTTGGTTTTTACACACAGTACCTTCCCTAATTATAAAAAGAATTGCCATTTCTTATCTGCCTAAATCTTCTTCTTTCTTCATCATTAATACTTTGTTGCATATGTCAAACTAATAAAGAAAAAATTTCAGAAGAAATAAAGTCACCTACAATCCCCAAACCATCATATAGCATCTCTTATTTTTTTCCAAGTTCCAGTCTTGGTTTTTTTTTTTAAATAACCAAGTTATAATAGTTTTGTTAAAGCTCATGGCATGGTGCTAGGGACATAGTAAGCACTCAATAAATGGTGATTGATTTGAATCTCAAAACAGCCATTTCTTTAAATTATTCTAAGTGTAGCTCCATGAAAAGCTCCATGAAAATTGTTTCATTCGATGTGCTCCTTCCTGACCGTCACGTCCCTCTTGCTGTATGTCCCAACATTTGAAGTAATATTAGGGCTTATTAAATGAGGGCTGTCCGGAAAAACTCCAGTCACAAATGCCTGTGTTTTTTTTTTTTTGTTTTTTTTCTTTTTTAATATCACGTGGCTGGATAATTTCCGGACAGCCCTCGTACGTGCGTTGCCACCCGGTATTTCCTGTGTCTCCCTCCCATGTCACATGCTCCCTGAGGTGCCAGGAGAATGTAACTGTTCAGGTTGATGCTCACAGATGAGCAGAGAGGACGGGCAGAGGCAGACACTGTGCCCGGGACGGTAGGGGACGGAGACACTCCCCGTAGGAAGGACCTCGTCCCGCGGGTCCAGCAGTACTTGTCCATCTGTCTCTCCCTCTCTGAGACCAGTAAGTACTCCCTGGGGGTAATGTGTCCGAATGGAGGCCGCATGGGAGTATCACGCCCACTGTCGTGGCGCGCAGCTCAGGGACCAGTCCCCGGGCCTCGGTCTCCTCGCCCCACACCTTTGGGTCGTGTCACCTTACGGCTTCTCCCTGTTTGGTTGAGACCACGCACCAGTCTTTGTTTTCGGAGGTATGTTCGAAAGGAATGACATGCACGATGCAGGCGCTTCGCTGCCACTCTGTCCCCTGCCCCGTCCGTCAGCCCGAGTCGTGGTTTGAGGGACACTGGGGCCGGCCAGCCGCAACCAGGCCTTCTTGCCTTTCCACGGGGCAGGCTGCACGTGCGAACACGCACGCGTGTCTCCCTGGTGCCGTGTGCGCATGCAGCTCCATCCGTTCCTCCTGCTGATGCCGACTGTGCCCGGTGCCCTGGTGTCACCTGCACGGTGCATCAACGCAGAGCACGGGGGGGGGGCTTACCCACCGACATCAAATCGGTGCCACGGCCAAGCCTCGCTGGGACGGGTGCAGGGTGAGGCCGGCCCCACGCCGTGTCCCGGTGGCCCGGAACCCGTGTCACAGGAGGCGGCATGCTGCTTCCTCCCTGACAGACCACGGCTACCCGGCGTTTGCACGTGACATGTGCTGTCACGTTGCAGGCGCGGCCGCGGACGGCGGCGTTGCGCACGTTAGGCCACAGGGTTGGCTTCCCTCCCCGCCTCTGTGCTAACAGTCCTTATTAAGCGTGAGCTTTCAGGGCTACGTGGTGACCCGTAATTGGCCATCTTTACATTAATAAAATAAATACGACCTTTGGTCAGTCTGTGTAGGGCTTAGTAGCAGCAAGAACTAATGAGCATTGGGTGCACGTTGAAAGCAGAGGCTCCGAGGCGTTTCCTTCTCTCGTTTTTTGGGGGAGCTGAACTTTGCAAGGACGACCGAGTTTGCAGGTGCGGTGTTTCAGCCCAGCGCCCTCTGATGCTGCTTCGAAATAACAGAAGCCCGCCCGCTGCGGGACTTCTCCGCCGACCTGAGTCTAGAAAACGTGAAGCTGGGCCATTGTGGCCGAGGGAGGAGACGCGTGCTTCGCGCTTGCAGCTGGTGGGGACAGCCGGTCCCACAGAGGACAGGTGGACGGACGAGCACACCCCGAGCACGGGCCCTCAGGTCTGCTCAAGCACTGCGTCCTGCTCGATATTTTGGTGACCAGAGTAGTTCCAGGACAGAGCTGTCACGCTAATGAGACGTGCGGATGGTGCCAAGCCGGGAGCGACAGGAAAGAAGCAGGACTAAGAAGGTCCTAGGAGGGTGGACGCTGGTGACATTCAGCAGGGACGAAATACGAAGCTGTCGGGGGCCCTACAGCCCCCTTCCCCGCGCAGACACGAGCCGTGGCGGGGAGCTTTGCACTCCCGTGGCCATGGAATGCTTTCATCGGATAGTATCCTGCCCTGGGGAAGTGGTGGGGGGCAGACACTGGGGACCCCCTCCCTATCTGCCTCTGTCCACAGCCCCTGAGGAGCGTCCATGGAACACAGTTCGAGAGCTCTTGGGCTCTGGGCTGGTGGGGCCAGTGGGTGGAGAGGGGGAGACGGTGCGGCGGTGGGGGACAGAAGGGGGACTCCGCCCGAGCCAACACTGGGACGTGGCTGTCCCCTCCCACAGGCTGGGTTGCTAGACTCAGAGTAGGAGGCCTGGGAACCCACTGCTGCTGGGCAGACCACACAGGGACATTTGGTCACCTGGCGGCTGCCTTTCGGCATCCTGCTTTTTCATCCACGTTTTACCATTATATCGTGACAGGACGAGACTTCCACGTGGTGGATACTTACAGCGGGTCGTGGCTGCGTGCCGTGCCAGTGTGCACACACGACATCTACATAACCTCGCGGGTGGCCCACTGTTGGAGGCTCGGCCAGGGCCACCGTACCTGGCCATGTGCAAAATACGGCCACGTGCGACATCGGTCCCCGTCCAAAGGTCCCTGATCGTCGGTCCTGTCCAGAACGTCCACGCTTAGAAAACATCCCTGCACTCCAATAGCCCATGATGTTTGTGTACACTTTTGGCTAAAAGGATTAATCTATAAAAAGTACCATCACGGTTCGAATGTTTCAACAGACGTATGGACAGGACCGAATTCCAAGGACTTTTGTCGTGGACCACGTGTGCCCACGGACGTGTGGAGCGGAGCCGTGTCCCACCAGGGTACTTGCACGTGACGTCCTGATGGATTTTCAGACCATCCCTGGTCTGTTGCGTTCTCCATTCAGGGCCGCAGCCCTGCCTCCTTACTCAGAGTGAAGGTACCCGTCACGCCGGGGAGGCACAGGGGCCAAGCCTCGGAAGGGACACGGTGGCTCTGGGGATGCCACGGGCACCTCTCAGGCCCTTTCGTCCCCAATCAGGTCACCAGTAATGAGACCCTGGAACCTTTCTCCAGGGGTCGGCCCCTGATGCTGAGGTCAAACTCACTGCAATTTGGGCTTATCAGATGGGACATGTGAAGAGGGGAGTGACAGCCCAAATCCTCAGCAAACGCCGGAACAGTCGGATGAGGGCTGCCCTCAAGCAAGGTCGGAAGACGCGGTGCAAGGTGACTGACACGCTGTCGTGTGCGCTGCGGTCTGGCTGTGCTTATTTTCACACAGGAGTTCCCCAGGAACGAAGTTTAAAACATATGTGGGGTGGGTCCTTCCCTTCCTCGTCATCCGTTCACCCACTCACATGCACTCCTGCGAGCACCGCCCGGTCTCCGGTCTCCGATTTGCATCACTTTTGGGGGAGCCTCACGGCGCCCTTTCCATGACGGCGATGAAACAGCTGAGCTCCGCTGGGCACGCGTGCGCCACGGCCCCCACCGACCCGGGCGCGCGTGCGCCACGGCCCCCACCGACCCGGGCGCGCGTGCGCCACGGCGCCCTCTGACCCGGGCGCGCGTGCGCCATGGCTTCCACTGACCCGGGCGCGCATGCGCCATGGCTTCCACTGACCCGAGCACGCGTGCCCGGCGCGCGCCTCCACATCTCCTGACCGTCCAGGTGTCTCCGGGAGGAGATGAATCTGTCGCCTCTGGCACTAGCTCTCAGCAAACCTCGAAGGCCATCCCCTCCACGACACCACCCACTGCACGTCTCACCTTCACACCCCCGGGAACCGGCTCGTTGCCCGGGCAACAGGACCCACTGGAGGGAAGCGATCCCGGCTCTCGTGACGGCGCGCTGACCCGGCCACGGCAAGGCCCCCCGTGCTCGTTCCCACCGCGGAGGAGGTTTACCTCTTCTCTCTGACCGCCTTCCATCGGTGTTTCCAGAAGCTTTCCACGACGGCCACTCCCCTCTCTCGTTGGCCGACGGCGTTGATCATTTCTTGTCGTTTGGTTTTTCATTTTAGGGAATGGCGCCATCTTTTCACAGACTCCTCCTGGACACAGTTTGCTTTACCTTTACTGTCCCACCCAGCGTCACAGTCTGTCCGTTTGCACCTCTGAGATGTTTCTCACACCCTCTGCCCCCGCCCCCGCCCCGGCCGCTCCCGTGGGCCACGCTGACATCTTCCCTTATTGGACGACAGCAAAGGCCCGTCACCGGACCTGCCACGGGGACCCCTGCTGCCTCCAGTGTATTTTCCGTGCTGGACGGTCTGTTCCAAACAGATTCTAACCCTGTCCCCACCCCGACCCCACCTAGACCCCCGCTAAACCTTGCTTCAGTCGCTTCTCCCGTTTTAGAAAAACAAAACAACACAGAAGGCCACAGTTTGTAACTCGCGGCGGGACAGCCACCTTGCCCTGAGCCCCTCCCGAGCTCCTGGGCGCCCGCCCCCCGGGCCTTCGCACGTGCTGTTCCCCCGAGCCCGGGCGCGTTTCGGTCCCTGGGCCCCTGTCCCACACGGACTGATCCTTCATTTCCAGCTTGCGTGACACCTTCTCAGAGGCCAGTCTTCACTCCGAGGCGCCCTCAAATCAGGGGCCTTTCCTTCCGGCACCTTCCGGCAGCTGCCGTTTTTCCGCTACGGTTGAGATGACTTCATGAACGTCTGCCCAGCTCACGAGCCCCCGACGACGAGGACAGGGACGTGTGTGCTCTCGCACTGCATCCAGAGTGTAATGTAGTCGGACGCCATCGGTCCTCATGGAATGGCTGTGGGCCGAGGCCGTGAGAGCACCCGCGGGTGCCGTGTGCGGTGCTCCAGGCCCCACCCGCAGGCTCGTGGGAGCGGGAGCCGCGGGGCCGCGACTCCACAGCGTCTCCTTCAGGAGGTCTCGGGGGTCACGGAAGCATTTACATTTCTGACACGTTCCAAGGTGATGCTGACGGTGCGGGTGCGGGGACCCCACCTTGAGGACCCCTGCCTGGAGCACGGTCACGATGGTCTGGGGTTTGCAGTTGCATTCAGTGCGAGCAGCAGGTAGGACCAATTTAAGTCAAAAACAACATATAGCATTTCAAGTCACGGAAGCCCGAAATGAGAAAGATGCGCCGTGAGCTTGTTTGCCCCAGGCCCGCGCCGGCGATCGCTGTCAGGGCCATGGCCGGTGATCGCCACCGGGAAGAAAAAGAATCATTCCAGGCCGCGAGGATGACAGAAGCCGCTCGTGGAATTCATGGCAAGAAAACTTCAGAACGACGGATCGACGGAGGGGCTGGATTTCCAGGGCGGGGAGGGGCGGAAGCCTGCAGAGAGATGGTCAGGGAGGGCGAGTGGCTGGCCACGGGCGGAAGGCCACCCGTTCGCTGACGCCCAGGACTCGGAGCGTGTGGAACTGGGCAGGGCGAGGGCAGAGGCAAGGACCTCCGAGCAGACACGGCAAGGCGAGGGGGCCCAGCAACGCTTTGTTTGTGGGGAGCCCAAGTCCATCAATGCTGACTTGGGGGTCCCTGTTCACTCCCTCCCTGCTGGAAAAGCCAGTGTCCCTCCTGGAAGGGGGCAGCTATCCTAGACCAGGATGTGCTCTATTTATGTCACTCTGGTCTCCAGGACGATGTCCACGGAGCTAAAACAGTGGGACCAGGCGGTGCTGTGTTGGCCCTCGGGAGCTCGAGTGTAGACCAGCCGTTTGCAGTAGCTACGAAATATTGGACTTGGTGACAAAACTCAGCTCAGACGGACCACGTGGCACGTGTGCTTGCTGCGGGGAAAGATAATGCAGAGACCGGAAAAGGGCCCGGAGTGACAGAGGGAGGATCTTGGGGTGACAGACTCACAGGTGAGGGGAAGCTCCTGCACAGTTTGTACCTAGCGACAGGAAGAAGGCAGCGTTTGCAGCCAAGACGCAGGCACGGGTGAAGGTGCAGGCCGGGCCGGTGGGAACCTGGTGGGAGGTGCGCGCCTGGCGGGACGTGCGCGCCTGGTGGGAGGTGCGCGCCTGCCGGGACGTGCGCGCCTGGTGGGAGGTGCGCGCCTGGCGGGACGTGCGCGCCTGGTGGGAGGTGCGCGCCTGCCGGGACGTGCGCGCCTGGTGGGAGGTGCGCGCCTGCCGGGACGTGCGCGCCTGGTGGGACGTGCGCACCTGGTGGGAGGTGGGGAAGGACCTCTTGGGTGCAAAGACCCACGAGGAGAATCACCACAGCACAGCGCACGGGCGTGGGGCTGTCTCCCTCCTCACGCCCTTCACTCCCTTCACGCCCTTCGTGTGCCCTTTACGACAAATGTCACTCGGAAAAGCAGGGATCCGCGCCCCTAGGACAGGTAAGACTGCAGCCCCCGAGCTCCGGTGTCTTTGTACTCCAGAGACGAACCGTGTGCGTCGAAGGTTGGGGCTGTCCCTTCGTTGAGGCTTTGCGCCGGCGTTCGGAGTTCTCGGGTCACTGCTAGGGAGACACAGTCCTCCTCGCTGGTGCTGGGGGCACTTGGGAGGCAGTGTGCCGGTGACGCAGGTGCGCTGGGGGACACGGCATCCCTCGAAGTCCTCGTTAGGGGGCTCCCTGGCAGCAGGGCGCTGACTCATTAATAAACGGGGCCAGATGGACGGTCGTGTCTTCTGCTTTCTTGGCGCATCCGGGACTGGGAGTCAGCGTGGGGGCCGGGCCAGGCTCCGGGGGCACCGCTGGGGGGGGGGCGGGGGGCGGTCTGCTGGCCGCGCGCTTCCGGTTCTGATCAGACATCAGTGGGTTTCAGACAGAAGGGCTTCCCACCCAGGGGCCTAAGGAGCCCCACGTTCAAGAGAGAACTGAGACTGGGGATCCGGGTTCCCACACGCACCTCATGTGCCGCCGCAAGAACCGCCACCAGAAGGTTCTCCAATGTGCTGGAAGGTTCTCCAAGGTACCGGAAGGTTGTACCAGAAGGTTCTCCAACGCTCCAGCTGTGGGAAGAGCAGCGGAGCCACAGGAGCACTGCGCTTCCCTTGGGCACGGAAGGTGGGCGGGGGCGGGGCTGTCGGAGATCAAGTCCTAGAACTCTCTGGAACCAGCTCCAGGGGCAACGGAACCGAGGATGTCAATACAGCTGAACCCCAGGGGCCAGAACAGGAGATGGGAGTGCGTTGGGGACCGGGTCCTGTCTCTCCCTCTCCTCTCCCCATCCTAGTGTGGACTTCTGCTCCTCCCTTCCCCCTCTCCCTCCCCCTCTCCCCCCTCTTTCACCCTCTTCCCCCTCCCCCTCCCTCTCTTTCCCTCCCCCCTCTCTCCTTCCCCCCGACCCCCAGCCCCGTCCGGTTGGCTCTATGCTGCTGGCTGCACACCTGCGGTGGGTGTGCCCACACCGTGTCCCCTGTGTGTGCCCTTGAGGGGCCCCAGGACCTGCGGGGCTGACTGACAGACTCCTCACGACTCTCAGCTCTCAGACAGGCGAGTTGACAGCCCCGTGGCACCCAGGGCCCTGGGTGCACACTGGAAGGCCACGCTGTGGGCGGGTGGGCCACAGAAGCTCTCGGAAGAGGCTGTGTGTGGGGACGACACCCCAGGAGTGACAGCATGGAAGCCTTTCAACCACGAGGTTGGTTTATCGGGCCCCGGGCGGATGCTGGGATTGCGCACGGCTGCAGGTTCTGGCACAACTGCGTTCCTGTCTCCTCGTCGAGCAGGGGTGTCTCCTGAGACTGGGCAGGGCTTGGGGACCATGGTGTGTCACAGCTAGTTGCTGGTTCAGCCTGGTTCTTCCTGCCAGGGCATCCCTGCTCTGCCAGCCCAGAGCTCACCGCTGACAAGCGAGGGCTGGCTTCTGGAACCTTCTCCGTCCCAAGCGCAGTGAACAGGCATCACAGAAC
The DNA here is from genome assembly GCA_004026885.1 of Lyroderma lyra. Taxonomy (NCBI): domain Eukaryota; kingdom Metazoa; phylum Chordata; class Mammalia; order Chiroptera; family Megadermatidae; genus Lyroderma; species Lyroderma lyra. Next base: position 19,413 of record PVJL010007112.1, on the reverse strand, counting down.
ACATTGATTTCAAGAGGAAATTGCAGTCACATGTGCAGTCATGATGGAACATATGTAGCCACACATTTCTGGGCAGGAGCACGACAAACAGAGACGCCTTGCAATTCTCGGGACAATGCCTGCATTTCGTAAGTAACCCGGAGCCGTGTACTTGGGCGTCTGTTTGGACTCGTCTAGTGACAGACGTGTGAAAGCACGGAGTCGGCTGTGACTCCAACTTGGCTCTCCGGGGGCCGCTGTACACATCCTCGTCCTTGAGGTACACAGGGGAGGGGACCCTCCCTCCTTTCTTAACAGAATCTGTTTGCGTCGAGGAGATTTTGGAAATAACATTTAAGCCTCCTTTTTCTCCTCCTCCAAGTTTTACACGCTCTTTGGTTCCTCTATTTATTTTGCTCGGAAGCTTTTAAACACCCAAATGGTTCATGTTTGGAGACTCCATCCACCCAGGAGGAAACTGTGAAGTGCTCCGCGGCTCCTTGATTTCAAACCCTCGGAAGGCGTTGCGCTGTGTGTGGTGCCGGCACGGCCGCATGTGAGTACGGCGCTGGGTTTCCACGCGCATTCAAGCAGCTCTCGGAGACGTCCCAGTGAGGCCCAGCCCGGAGGGACAGAGGGTCACCCTTCTTTTAGTGTCTTCACCGCGTTTCCCGAAGGGTGTGGATGAGTCCAGGGAGACGCATCTACCTCTGTGGGCGTTATGACACAGCCTTTCCCGCTGTGGGCCTGTCGGCAACAGTGGGTCCTGGGTCAGGTGGGGAAATGGCCCTAAGCACGGAGTCCAGGGTGGTACCGAAGGCGCCCATCCCTGCTCTGCTGACAGGTTTTGCGATTCTTCTCGTGCTATGTACAGGAGAGGGGCACCTGAGAGCTGGTCTTTTCCAGGCTGTGGACCAGCAGGCTGGCTCATTCGTGCTCTAACGGTTGGTATTGAAGCGGGCTCAGAGGGTAGAGAGGTCACGGAGGCAGGTGGGCTGGGCCAGCGGGACAGGCTTTCACAGGGACGAGGTCCTGTGACCTGTCCCCTGCTTCGAGAGCAAAACACCTTGACTTTCCCCCCACGCCTTCAGACCTCATCAGACTCTCCAAGTTGGGCTCGTGTTAACTCACTGAGCGGGTTTATTGAAAGCACCAATTTATTAATTCCAGAGACGGTGCCTTTCCAATATCCAGGCTCCCGTCTGCCATTCAGGGGACCCAGTCTCTGGGGAGAACAAGCAATAACCTAACCAATAGTAACACTGTCACTACGAAGGCGTGGGGTATTGCTCGGTGAGTGTGGCATCAGGGCAAAGGGACTGCACTGCTCTGAGTGGCAATTTAAGGACCTACCTGTCACAACCTGTTGGATTTTCTGTGCTGCTCACAGGGTGTATTTTGTCGTGACTCACCGATGATTCTAGAGTCAGTGTCTCCTTTTCTCTTTCCTGACGCAGAGTTGGGGAAACTCTGTCAAAATCGTGAGCGTCGTGTGACCACGCACGGGGCCGTCCGGAAGCAGCTGGGCAGGTACTGTGAGAGTCGGAGGCCCGGTGGCCGCGGCGTTTCTGGACGGTCCCCACATGGCACGTGCCCTGCGGACTGCGGCCCCTCGCCACGGCGTCTTCTAGGGGGTTTTCGCCTTTTCCCACTTGGACCGCCGGGCGTGGCTCCCATCTGAGTTTTGTCACTCTTCATTGCAGTGCAGTTGCACGCCCACGTGGTACGCGTCGTATGGCTCCCGTTCATTTTGCACGTGACGTGCATGGGATGCCAGCGACCCTGCCTGACGTGCAGAGTGTCACTTATTCCCAGGGCCGACTCTCAGCAGTCGGCAGTGCAGTGATCAGCGATGGCCACGGGGACGGCGTCATGGAGAAGCCGAATGACATCCCTGAGTGACAGGGCTACACTGCCTCTTCGGTGCATAGAAACTTCAGCGCTCGAGGTCCAGAGACCGTTTTGCCTGAGCTGTTTGTGACACAGAGGTGTCGTTCCCGACGCATGTGGACTCGGTGCCAGGCCTTTCCTTTCCCAGGTGTGATCGACGGGAAGTGACAGGACGGTCACGCGCAGTGGCGAGTGAGGTGTCGGAGCCCTGAGCGCACCGATGAGGAGGTGACGAATTCCGCCTGGGGGAGGGGCTGAGAGGGCGCCGCATGCAGGAAGAGAGGGGGGACGGGGAAGTGGAAATGGGGTTCAGGCAGGGCTGAGGGGACAGGAAGGACGCTCCCGTCTTAGGCAGGGGCAGGAGGCCTGGGGGCAAGGGGACACGGCTGCTTACGGAGGGAGGGCGCAGAGGGCACAGGTGGACGCGGCCAAGTCAGTGGCCCCCCGACCCGCTGGAGCCTTTTGTGCACGGAGCCTGGGGGCCCTGTGTCGGCAGTCGTGCGCTGCGGGGGTTGCTCAGGGGCCTGGCCACACGCAGGTTCGCCGAGATGCGCACGGAGGACGGCCGCTCGGGGGGAGGAAGGGTGCATTCATGCAGGGGCCCCCCAAGTTCGGGGGAGTCCTCGGGAACGTCCTCACTGAGCCCGGGCCCAGCTGCCGTGATCGCCTTTGGCACCGCTCGCGGGCTTGAGCAGCAGGGCCGGCGGCCTGGGCGTCCCTAACATGTGGCTCAGCGACTCCTGGGAGTCTGCACGAGGGCCGTGTCCGTGGGACATGAAAGGACCCGTGGGCATGTCACCCGCATCTCGTCCCCGGGAGGACCCGCAGCACCACGACCGGGGCTGCTGAGGGACAGGCGGGGGACGGGGAGCGGCAGGCCCGGGGGAACGGCGGCCGGGGCAGTGCCGGCTCGGTAACGGCACCGACAGTCCCGCCGGAGACGCCGAGGGGAGCTTGGCCCCAGGCGACACGTGTGGTCCCACGGGCCCGGGCTGCAGGCTCAGGCTCAGGCAGGAACACGACGTCTTGCTAGCGTTGGGGTCAAGAGTGTGCTGACCATGCGGTTCCTGGTGTGACCTTTGGGATGTAACCCAAGGCCGTGCCGGGGTGGGCCCTGGGACACCGCCGTTCCCTCGTGGGCCCACGGACTGTCACTGGGACACGCCCGCTCGGCCCACCCGCCCTGGGCCTGTGTGTGACAAGGTGACGCGCGGAGGTGCGGGGCCAGGTCTGCACCGAGACTTTCTTCCAGGTCAGAAACTGGGCGTTCGTGCTCGGGCCGTGGACTGTGTGTGTCTTACTGGGGAGCTAAGTTTGGGGCCCCGTGTGGGGCCGCTCACATTTTAGGTCAGTGGTTCTTAATGGGAATCTGGTTTAAGTTAATTAATTAAACTCACCTAAATTCACGGAGGCAGAAATGGCACTTGACCTCTGAACACCGTGGGGTTTACAGGCACTGACTTCCCGTCGGTCGTCGAAAATACACGTGCAATTTCTGGCTCCCCCAAAACTTACCTTGTCCCTCGGTATCTGTCGGGGGTTGGTTCAGGACCCCCACGGGTACCCGAATTCTTGGATGCTCCAGCCCCCTATGTAAAACAGTGTACACGCATCTGACTCCCAATCCTGAAAACAGAACAGGATTTACTGGAAAAATCCACACGTAAGCGGACCCACGCGGTCCAGCCGTGTTGTTCAAGGGTCCACGGTGTTAACTCCCCCTATTGGGAGGAACTAAATGCCATGGAATCAGCTTTGGAGAAGTGGAAACCACTGTAGCCTCTCACACCCACCCAGGGGCAGGATTTTGTCCCCTTGGGGTGCTTCCCTGGTTGGGGTCTTGACTTCGGAAGAAATCAGACTGTGGAGTCACCGCAGGGGTTGACTTTGGAGTTGGCCATGGAGAGCCCGGAGCGACTGGCACCTGCTGTGAAGGGATCGGTCAGTCAGCACACACCCATCCCAGGATGGGCAGGTGATGGGGGCCCAGGCATGAATGAGGTCCTCCAGCCAGGGCAGGGACAAGGTCACGGGTGCCGGAAGGGGCACCGCAGTCGCAGAGGGGATGGACAGCGTTTTTAAGGAGGCTTCCTGGAGATGGCGACACCACGCACGTCGTCAGAAAGGCTTCTCAGGGGCTTTTCAGAACCGACTGGGCCAGCGGGACCTCACCGGCCCCGCCCCGAGGTTCGGAAGGGGACATTGCGTTTGCAGGGCCGGGAGACCAGCAGGTTGCTCCTGCCTCTTCGGCGTCGGCAGATCACGGTGCTGGCGGTGCAGGGCCCGCGCCGGGCTCTCCTCCAACCCCGCATTGCGGATGAGTCATCGTTTTCCCTACCGGCCTTCCCCACTGTCCCACTTCTGCGTGATTACAAGGGACGTTTCTGCGAAGAGAAACCTGAACCCAGAGGGAAATGCTTCCACAGCACGAATAAGGGCTTCCGAGCCGGGCCGTGCCTGCCGGGCAATGCCTCGCGTCACATGGCCGGCAGCGGCCGGTCGTCAGGGACACTTCCCGGAGTTCGTAGAGAGATGACGCATCTGTCCAACGGGGTCTTCCAGCCATTGGACCGCACGGCCTGGCGTCAGGGCGGCTGACCTAGAGCGGACTCGGCGCCCCGTTCTCTCGAGGAAAACTCGGGGCTTTGTTTCTTTCCCATCAGGTGTTGAGGTCCCGGGCGTTAACTTTCAGTGTTACAGGCGGTAAATTATAGCAAAAACGTGATTTAAAATACCTTGTTTTAGCGTAACGGGCTGTACCTTGGTTTTATAGAACCTCAACGAAGGATATTTTGTCGGCTGACAAACGCATGCCCTACAGGAATTTAACTAAAAGCTCATTCTGTTTGTGCTCAAAATAAGAAAAGATGCGTGTGTGAAGCGCCCCTGCAGGTTTGAGGTAGAAATCATGAAAAGCGCCGTACGAAGTGATATGCCAAGGTATGCGAGTCCAAGTTCTCTGATGAATAGTTTTCCTAATTGTGGTGGCTTGAGAGAGAAAAACCAGCAAAAACGTCTACTTTCTCCTGGTTAATTTTTTTTTTTAACTTTTTTCTCTCAGTAAAAGCAGAGACACTTTAGATTTTAGGACCCTCTTGGCTCCTAAAACCGAAGTGCTGCTTGAAAAAATGGCCTTTTCCACCAAGTTCAAATCCACAAGAGAGACACCCAAGAGCCCGGCCCTGCGTGGCAGCCTGCCATAGTGGGAAACTGCAGCTTTCTGAAGGAAGCGAAACCCCAGTAAGTCATTTAATTCACCCTCTTTGGAACCAGATGTGAGTGAAGGAAAACATAAGAAAGGTGAACAAAAAAGTTGTCCCGTTGCTATTTTAAAACTCCTTCAACATTCGATAAAAGTGGAGTCTATACTCGCAGCAGTTAGAGTAGCTGTTCAAATGGAGGAATGTTCCAGAACTCAGCGCCCATGAAGTGAAGAAGCACGAATACCATTCTTCCGCTTGTCAGGCCGAGGGGCAGCTGACCGCTGAAGGGCAGGGCCGCCCCCAAACAGTGTGGTTCTGCCGCTTGCATATCTGGGCTCCCGCATAAATGGTCTCTGCTTATATACAGTCTAGTCACCACAAATGGCCCCCACAACTGATGGCACCCCGAGGACCCACCGTACGTTCACAAAGGGCAAGAGTAGGTCCCTGGGAGATTCCATCCCAGGTCTAAGTCCATGATTGCCGATGTCACATCATAAAATGTGATCAGGGACCTTGATCAACGTGTGTTTTTACTGAGACCCACCCTGTGTGGGATCGTATGCCTCGGCACTGGTGACACAAGAGACACCAGACACCTTCTCTGTGTTTAACACGTTGAAGTTGTTGAAGTAAGCCCACCAGCAAACCCTGGCTTCCAGATTCTGTCACCTGCCTCAAGGCATCGGGGCTCATTGTGATGAGGCGGGTTGCACGCGTGGAGCATGGAGAAGTGACCCTGGAACGTTCTGTGCTTTCACAATGCAGGAGCGTACACAGAGGACGAGGGGTGTATGTCGAAAGGGCACAGGAGCGGGCTTGAAGAGGCTCCAACGAGCCAAACATATGGGACATCTGAGCAGAGAGAGAGAGAGAGAGAGAGAGAGGGAGGATTATTATGTAACCATGAATAAAAAAAGATGTGTGAGTGCATGACGATGTTTGCAAAAGAGGGGGTGGGAGGGCTCCTCCGTACCAAGAGGGCGAGCTATGAATGTGAGAGGGAGTGATAGAGTTCTAAAACGGTCACTACTCTGCAGCCACCTGGGTAACCCCTTTAGGCAGACTATCTGTGGATGTGAAGTCCTCGTGGTCAACGCTTGTGGGGCAACAGGATAGTCACACAGTCTTAAGGGGTTACCCACACACTGTGTACTGAATACAGACAGGAAAAAGGTACCTCGACAATGGATACATCTGGTAGGTAGTGTGTTCGAGAAGAGATGAAACTCGTGGTCACCGATGATGACATGAACTTACACTGTGGGTCTCCTGACATGATGGCAAGGACATACCATCAGCCTCCGGTGCGGGACTCCTTGAACGCATGCTCAGTCTGAATGCATCATGACATGAGGGTCAGGAAAATCCAGATCATGAAGCAGTCGATGTCTGCAAGACAATGAGCTGGACTCTTAAAAATTATTCACATTATAAAAGCCAATAAAAGATAGGGGACTGTCCTAGGTGAGAGACCTGTGGCACCCACAAGTGGGGTGCATGCCTTGATCGCATGGTGGAGCCACCCGCCCCCACCCACCACAGTTGGAGAAATGCGAACATGGACTTAATGTTTGCAAAGGTTTTTGTGTTGTATCCGGTTTATTCAGTGTGGTAATTATATGTGGTTATGCAGGACAGTGTTCTTGCTTTTAGGAGACATGTACTGAGGAATTCAGGGTGAATTAGCATGTCTGCAACTCATTTTCAAATGGTTGAGAAAACGATTGAAATGCATGCATATACATGCACATGCGTACACACACGCATGCACGTACACATGCACACACACATGTGCACACACTCACACATGCACGTACATGTGCATAAACACACGTACATGCGCACACATATGTATGTACACATGCATACACACACCACATACATGTGCATGCACACACGCATGCACGTACACATGCATACACACATGCACGTACACATGTACACACACACACACACACACACACACACACACACATGAAGCTGCAGGTGTAGCAGAAACTCCACCCCAGAGGACCTTGGAGAACACACTGTGTCTGGACACCAGAAGACAGGAGTGATGGAAAATTCTAGTATTTTGAGGTAGAAATGAAATGATCAGCGTTGCATTTGCCACAGCCAATGGGGAGACGGGGATAAATGAGTGAGAGACTGCGAAGCTGGAGTCCAGGGGACTCAGCGATGGGTCCAGTGTCACGCAGGAGAGAGACTCTCGGGTGGGTGGCGTGGACGAGTCACTGAGAGGAGCGCTCGGCGAGAACGGGGATCCAGGATGAAAGCAGGTGTAAGTCACAATGCTGTCGCCCCGTTGAATTTTAGGCGCCGTCGGGTCAGCCGGTAGACTTGGGTCCACGAGACGTACATTTCGCCTGAAGGCGCGTGGGTTCCTGGCTCATCAGCTGAGCGAGCAAAGGGTAAGAGTCGGTGTGACGATGACGTCAGGAGGGCACCGCCACCCAGAGATGAAGACAGAAGCCCGCCTTTGAGAGAGGGGAGGGACCAAGAGTCAGCAGAGAAGACTCTGGAACCCGGAGAACCTGCCCCCCACACTTGTACACGTGAACGCCATGGAGGGGCTCAAAGTGTCCTGTGCCCTCGGGCGCGTCACCTGACCCCCGAGCCTCCATTTGTCACCCGCGGGGAGTGGGGTTGTGCATGGTGCTCCTCAGGCCTGCTCGCGGGCTGTCGGCAGACGACACAGCGGATGACCTGCCGCGTGCACAGGCCTTGAGGGGCCCTCTCATCGGCGCGGGAGCGCAGCGTGCACCTCGCAGGGGCGTGGAAATGGCGGGGTGCAGACGGGGGCCAGGGACGGGGGCGGCGGTCTGCACGTCCCCAGCCTGTCTCGACGCGAGGGTGTTCTCAAAGGACCACAACGCAGGCGGCCAGAATAAAACCACGTGCTCGTTCATTTCTTTATGTGGCTTCCAGACGATCAGTCTCCTGCACGAGGGCTGTCCGGCCAGTGTGCAGCCGCGTAACGTGAAACGGGCGCTGGCGGCTGGGGCCTCTGCCCGACAGCCGTCCTGTTTGCGGGTGGGCTCCCCCCGGGGCTGGGCAGCTGGTGCGGCGTGAGCTGTGTGACCGCGGCGGACGCGGTGCCGCTCTCAGCTTCCTGCGGTCCCTCGTCCCTGGCACTGTTGCCGAGCGGCCGCCTCCCCACCCCCCGGGTGGCCCTCACACCTCCGGGTGTTTGGAACTGCCTGTCCACCTGTCGCTTTCTCTGGAGGACGACCCCTGTCTGCCGGACCTGCCTGGTCCACTGTCCACAGACGTGCCTGGCCTTGACACTCCCCACCTCTGACCCCTGGTCTGCAGCCCCTGAGCGAGGACGAGGCCACCCCTGGGCCAAAGTCAGGGTCCGAAGGGTGGGCCTCGGCCCGCAGTGGCCCCTTGCTTCGCTTTGTCCCCTGTGTCACCGTGCCCCCCAGGATGGCTTCCCCCCTAATGAGCACCTCAAAGGTGCTCCCTCACCTCAGGGTGCATGCTGGGACTCGGGGGACCTGCCATGTCAGCGACACCGAACTTGATACCACAGCAGGGTGATGTGAGGTCCCGTTTGCACGGGTAGTTTTGTTTTTATTGCGTGTAATTTTAACCTAAAAATGACCACGGTGACAGGAAGAAGCCTGTGACGAGACTGGCACACTCAGCTCCGAGTCCTTCCCGTGACGTGAGTCTCTTGTCCCCGTCTCTCACGATGCTGAAGGTCACACCGTGGGAGTGTGTCACCTTTCTCGTCGCCTCGGCGAACCCACAGCGGGGGGCTTACAACCCCCCCAACTCTCAGGAGAGGCGACGAAGGCTCCGGGGGGTCAGCGCCTCGTCCCCCCTTGTCCCAGCTAAGGTGGGACATGTTCCGTGGGACATCGGTTCGCACGGTCCCCGGGAATGTCTGTCTGACGGGGGCATCGGGGTCGCCACGAACGGCGGCTCCCCCAGCGGCGGCTTGCGGGGTGCCCTCTCGTCCGAAGGAGAAGCTTCTCGGAAGCGCTCGTGCACCGTGTGTGAGCGGAGGGACGCGTCCCCGAGGAAGGGCCCGCGCAGTGGGTCAGGCCGCGTCCCAACGCCCGCACTCGTTTACGGAGAGGAGTGGGATGCAGCCCCACAGACGACAGGCGACTAGGGGAGGGCGGTGCGGGGGCGGGTGCTCAGGAGCCCCCCGTGCCCGCGGGCCGGTACAGGGCAGCCTGGCCTGGCAGCCGGAGCCGGCCCACTGCCGGGGAGTGAGCCCCGAAATCAATGAGGTGGGCTCCCCACTGGGCCGAGGGAGTGGCACGAAGCACCTGAGTCCCTGTGAGAGGGGACGTGGCCTTCCCGGAGCCCGTCCTTGCGGTGGGAGGCGGCCACCCCGGCGCCAATCGGCCCCGCAGACGTGCCCGCGCGTGGGCCCCGCCGTCCGCTGTCCTGACACGCCGGCCGGCACGGCTTCGGGGCGCTGGCACCCGCCGCCTGCGTTTTCAACGGACGCAGTGGTGACAGCAGGCTGGTGGGCCAGGGTGCTCGTGAGAACGGGGCCACGGCTGGGCGTCCCTTAGAGGAAGGACACGTCCCGGCCACCAGAGCATGGGGGGGGGCCGTGACAAAGCGAGGGGACCCGAATGCGGAAAAGGAGGGAAAGGGGGGTCGGGGAGGTGTGCGAAACTGCACCCCCCCGAAAAATCACGGCCTTGTCGTCGGAAGTCACTGTTTTGGACCCTTGGCAGCTCTCCCCCCCTTTAGCCTTCCGTCCTCAAACGTGTACGGAAATGGGCTGCATTCGGGGAGAAGCCCCCCCCAGTCGCACGACAGCTTTGAACGCGTCTTTAGTTCAGGAGGGGCTCCCTTTCTCGAGGCGTCTGCGGACACCCCGACAGCTCTCCTCATGAAGGTCCCCTCCCCGTGTGAGCCCGCGAGGTGCTGTGGCCACGGGGTTTCCCGCACGGGGTTTATAATCAAGCCCAGAACCCGGTCAGATAAAAAAAGAAAAAAATAAGCCTATTTTTTAGTCTTAACAAAGTCATATTCTTTCTCCCACCAATCCTTGCCCTCTGTAAAAAATAAAATGAAAACGTTAAGCCCGCGTATAAAAACGCGTCTCCACCTATTAGGCCGTAACGAGGAACAGGAGTTGGACTCAGTGAGGGGGCGGGCCCGAGCCCCTGCTTTCCCTCTGCCCCGCGCCCAGCCACCAGAGACCCTCGGAAGCACGGGCCCGCCGGGCCGTCGCGCCCACCCCTCGAGCATGCTGAGGGTTGCCAAGGCCGTACAATGCTCAAGGCCTCGCTCTGTTACAGTGAGAACACGCGGTCCGGCCTCGGCCCGCAGGGAGCGGCGGTGCGTGCACCGTGGGGGCGCGACGGGAGGGCCTGCCTAGGATTCAGGGGTGCAGACGCCAGGGCCTTGCAGGGACCAGGCAGGAAGGACAGAGGCGTGAGTGTCAGGCATCCGGGCTTGGTGGGACGGGTGGTGGCACGGGTGGCACCGAAATTAAGAAGGCAAAACCCAACCCCACTGAAACCGAACAAGCCCCGAGCAGGTTCTGCAAACGCGGGCAGCTGCCAGGTCTGGCGCCGGGACACAGACCGCGAATGTGGTTCTGTGGACGCGCGGGGGAGACAGGGGAGACGGGTGTGAAAAAGAGCGCTGGTGGCTTGGAGATGACGGAAGTGACCTTTATCCGGGAAGGTTTTCCAGGAAAACAGCCGTCAGCTGTGAGCTAGAATCAGGGTGCCCTTGGCGGCCTGACACCCTGAGCTGGAGCAGAGCCCTCCGGACGGGCTGAAGGACTCGTGCTCAGGGGCATCTCTCTTCCCAGTCCCAGTCCCCTCCTCTGCCACCCCGTTCTCTCTCGGGTGGTTCTAACAAATTTCTTGTGAGTCTGGGAACGCCAGAGGGGACACAGGCTGAGACCGGAGGGAAGCCCCCCGCCCTTTGCAGCACACCATTCGGGGTGGTGGAGCTGGGGCCCTGGTTTGAGAATCCTGCCCCGGGTGGGGTGCCCCATCAGCGCGGCGCAGCAGGAGGAAGCCAGGAGCTGCGTGCTGGTCCCTAGGTCTCTGATGATGGATCACACGTATTTAGTTCCGTGTCAGAGAAAAATGTCCCGAGGACCTTCCGTGCGCATCAGGACGCCATTTATTTCCAGGGAAAGAAGGCGCCGAGTTTATCTCCCCGAGGGCGTACTCGTCCCCGCACGTTAATTGGCCGCGGTGGGCTGATGTTTGAAAGATGACACCTTCCCAAGGAGCCGCTCTGATTTCCTGGTGCAATTATCTTCGGAGCGCCGATAGGCCACTAACGGCCCTTCGCCAGGAGCTCTGGGGGCCAGCTCCGAAGGAGGGTTCCAAAACATGCTTTAATGCAGCGTTTTAAAGAAGAGATGAAAAATGGTTCTGATGAGGATGTGAACTTTTCTTCAAAGGAGTTTGTGGTTTTGGCCAATGCCTGGATAGCAGAGACCCGAAGAAATGAGCAAAGGAGCCTGGAAGTTGGAGATGGGGTTTGCCATGCTCGAAGCTCGGTGTCTGAAGGTGCCCGAGACAGCGCAGGTGGTCCACGTCTCCATCCTGCACTTGAGTTTCTCCTGTGATACCTTCATGGGCCATCCAGCTTCTGTCTGACGTCTTCCAGGGCTGAGCGTTCTTACTGTCTTTTTGTGAAACTCAGTCTGTTTTTCTTGACTTCTCAAGTCATTCACAAATTCTTCCCCAAAATAATAAGAAAAAAAAGAAGGTGCCTTTTCGTTGCTTCCGGTTACTCTGGAACACACTAAGTCAGTTTGAATCTTCTTGTGGACAGATTTCATGTATTTGAAGATAACTACGCTCACACCCTAAATAGAATTGTTAAACTCTCGTTCCCCATTTCATTTTCCTACTTCACCTGCACTATTGCTCAGGTGGAAGAGGTGAGGATGTGCTCTGTGCTCAGGTAGCTGTTTTTGTCTGCACTCGGTGAGGGGTGGGATGGAGTGGAGGCACACAGTACGTATCTGTGCAGATCGTGCTCCTGGATGAGGAGTTTGAAGAAGACATAAAATTCATAGTAGATGTGATTCCTGGGCTTGTGCATTCTGGGCTCAAGGAGATGCACACCACTTGTGCAGGGCCACCTCATGAACGAGCACTTGAGGATAAAGGGTGTGTACACTCTCAGGTGGGGTTAATCTGAGAAGACTTCCTGGAGGAGGTGAGATATACTCAGGAGCAGGAAGACCGGGAGATACATGGCTGCCATAAACTCTGGATCACAAATAAGATGTCAAGAGTCCCTCTCAAAGTAGTTGGCTTTCTTACTACTTGCTTAAGGCAGAGACTGATAAAAAAAAAAAAATCAAAGCAAATTTAGGCAAGGCTAAATATATTTTACTGCTTGATAGCAATGTTTCATGTGTTTACAGGCTTTTTTGAGAATGGGTCAGGTGGTTCTAAGGGTAGTTGATACTCTTATTCTGGGTACACACCAACGTGGATTTTTATCTGAGAGTAAAATTAATTTCCTTTTCTTCGTTATGTAATAATTTCATGCAGAGACATCAACATAAATATTTTAGACTAACTATGTATTCTCAAAAATAATTTCTTTATGATAAAATTAAAAGCGTTCTTTACCCTTCATAAATCACGGGGCTTTGTTGAGCGTTTTCTGCAACCTGCCGTCACCGTTTCCGCTCCGGGCTGAAAGCCCGCATGGAAAATTTCACCTTCCTAGACAGACCTGTGCGGAGGCCGTACGCGGGGGCAAGGGAGCTTAAGTCTATATATAACTTCAAATGCTTTTCACCACAAATGATATGACATGGGGTACTGAGCAATCATTTTTTTTTTGGTATAATTGAGTTAGCTTATTGGCCTGTTCGATTATTTATGAGCCACTTAGAGCTCTGGTTAGGTATTTCAGCATACTCTGAACTCCATCTCCCAGAATTGAACATTTACAGTTTTTTTCCCCTTTTGGGGGTACATAAATAAGAGGATTTCATACCAATAAAAAATTTCCATGTTGCTAAACAGTGAGGTGTTATGTATTAGAGGAGGTTATTGGGAAGGCGAGAATATAAAGAATGTGGGAATAAAGTGGCACAGGTCTCAGATATACTGTCCCCGATCCGATCAGAGACCGAGTTAAAGAAGGGGGGAGGGGACAATGTTGGGAGAGTGAGGTATTTGCTTCTTTTTTATTTCCTCATTTCAGTTTTGATGGTTTTAATAAATGGACAAAAATAGGGATTTGAGAAGTTGGAATCATAATATGCAATCACAAGTGACAAATACATTCGATCCAAGTGTCAAGAATTAAACATTGAGACAACAGTCTTGAGTATTTTTTTTCATTTATGTATTTATTTATCCATGATTTTTATGTCATGGAGGATAAAAACTAATGGAAGTGGGAATCAAATCTTTCGGATTTGAAGGGGAGACACGAGTAGCTAGAGGTAGAAAAAATTAAGAAGTAATAAAGGAAACTTGGTGAGAGTTGAGAATACTGATTATTAGCTACAGGAGGCAGTGGGAAGTAATAACTTTGACTGGGACTGCCTTCTTGTCGTAGGTGTCCTGGAACTCTTTGGGAAGGTGTAGACAGAGCAAGGTCATGGAAGTCATAAGTCCTCAGAATGAAATGGCGAACAATGCTAGTGGTACAATCGCCACTTATAACGGTGGGGAGGTGTGCCCTGAATCTGTCAGCGCGATTTCTGTCTGGGCTGAGCTGGATAAACAGCAGGGCAAGGAGATCAAACCTGACTTATTTTCACTCCGGGTCTTCCTCGGCCCCTGGACAAAGTGACAATCTCCCTTACGTTATTTTTTTATTATGACTTTCTGGCCTTCATTCTGCTTAATGCAGTCAGTGCTGGTCTTACCATAGGGGCTTTGAGGGGGGCTTTGGGATTAGCACGCTTTTAGGCCGCGTGTTTTCCCTGCACGGCCTACAGCGATCGCAGCGTCAGTTAGGATTCACGGATTTCAGAATTTACAGAGTTTACAGTTCCGGGATTGCGCGTTAGTTTACAGTGCAGCTCTGATGGTTTTTAGGTGAGGGACACATTCACAGTAGCTTTGGGGGCGGGGGGGCTATGCCCTTGAAGAACTTTAGATTGAAATAAAATAGAAAACAGAGCATAGAATGAACCCCCCAAAGTGTCAAAAATGGTAAAACATATCCCGAAAGACCCCTAAACAGTAGCAGAATTATTTAAATCAGGGGGAAAGGGCTCAGGTCACTGCAACACAATACAACAATCCCATCAATAAGATAGGGTTTGGAGAGACACTTTTTTTTTTTTTTTTACAGTTTAGTGTAGGAATGAATCATCAATAAAGAAGGGATGCTGTGCTACCCATTCCGTGAACTTATTTAAGGTAATCAAAATGGAAATAATGTTCAGCAGAGCATCTGATAGAGACGATCGTTAGCATAGCATGCTCTGAGGGATGTCACCCTGTATTAACTGATGAAAGCTTTACACCTCCAGAGAAGAGCCTGGCTTTTATTACTAGAAAATGCAGTGCAAACTAAACTTCCAGTTAAGAAAGAACAAGTCATGGGGGCGTGACGTACAACATGGGGACTGTGGTTAATGATAATAGCATTTGAAAACTGCTAAGAGACCAGATCTTAGATGTTCTCATCACAGTAAGAAGTCACGCGAGGTTGACTCCCATTCAAAGTCCTGTACTTTAGTTTGTTTACATCTCAGTGGTTCCACTTGGTTAATTTTGTGTTTTTGATGATGATTATTGCTTCCTTTTCAATAACATAACACTCTTGCATGAACCCAACGAGACTGTATGTATCACCAAATGAGCTAAGTTTCTTATAACTTCACCTTACAGTGACTCTTTTCACCAAACTGCACATAACACAGTAATGCAGAATGATTAGTACATTGGAGCTCTTTCTGAAGCAAATGGGTTTTAAAAACACCTTTGGTGGAAAACTTCAGATAGTTACAAAAGTGAAGAGAATAGTCTAATAAACCCACACGTGCGCATCAACCTGCTTCAGCGGTGACCACGGTGGATCTGGTCTTGTTTTGTCGATAGCTCCCCAGCCTCCCTGGATTATTTTGAAGCAAATCCCAGACATCATATCACTTGAGGCCAAGTTCTCTCTGAAAATGTAGAATCATGATACCATTATCAACTATAAAAGTTAAAAATCTGTTGATATCCAATATCCAGATTTTACCTTTCCCCGATGACGTCATTTTTAACAGTGTGTTCCGATCAGGATCCACCGAAGGTTGAAGAGCCTTGAAGTTTCAGATTGGATTTCTATGGGGTTAGCCCATTCCAGTCAAAATACTTGAATATTAAAGATCTAATGGGCTAATTGCCAAGATCTACACAACATAGAAGGCTCTCTGGCCCTCCACATGTTCAGAAGTCTTTGGCTGTGATTGTTATTATAGTATTTGTCATTGTATTTGTCATTGTCGTTGTACTGGCTTTTCCTAATTTCTTGTAGCTATGCCATTAGAATTAGGATTAATCTTTTGGGCTGTTCCAATTGTTCCCCAGGCTTAATTCAGATCTGTTTTAGTTTTGCTGTTATCATGCAGTCTAATTGAATACAACTAACGCACCCATACAACAGTGGGAAACGTCTTTATCTGCAAGGAGGACTATTTATATCGGTGATTCTGGCGCAAGCTTTTCCGGGTTTAATTACCCCCAAGGGAAACTGTTGTATTCAGCAATACATCAAACTTGGGATGCCTTGGGAGCTCATTTCCATACAATAACGGCATTATCTTTTGCGCTTTATTGCTTAATTCTTGCTTTTCAAAGCTTCCCCATAGGCTGCACTCCTTAGTGGTAGCAGGAAGTGCGGAGGGGCTGCTGTAATTGTAAGCCTAGAGGTCCTTATGGGGTGGGTACTGAAATTATGTGTGGGAAATACTGCCTGGTTCTTTTTTTAACTCAGGAGATTCTTGTATTTTTAACCTAGATTTTGCTCATGAAAAACAGCTTGAAAACACTGTCTGCAACCAAATTGGTAATTAACTCTGAAAAAAAAATCTCCAAATGTTTTCTGCTGTTTAGTAATAAACACTCATTATAGAAAAATGAGAAAATATAGGTAAGTGCAAAGAAAAAAATCACTAGAGGTAGCAACTGTTAACCTTCTGTTAACTGGTTAGACTTTTTTCCTAATAATATAGTATAATACACAATAATCACATATATCTCTATATTCATTTTACAACAATTCAAACTCTACAAACCATTATTAAGGTGCTTTTCTTCCCGCTCAACAACGCATATGAGCATCTTTCTATGTTAACCCACTGCTACTGCATTATTCTTCACTGCTGTGTAGTATTCTGCTGTTAGACGGTGTGATGTACGCAGTTACACTGTCTCTAGGCGTTTGAGCTTATAAACAACGGGACAAGAACTCTTTTTGTATATACAGCTTGTCCAGTTAAGTTTTTATGATGATTTACTGAAAGGAGAATTGTCAAAAGTCGGCAAGTCTAAAGGTTTTCCATCACAAGGGGAACCTGGCTTCCCTAAGAGTTAGGCCCCCAAGCTCGCTTGTGGATAAGGGGTGCTAATTTCCCTACATGCTCACCAACTCTCCTCAAGCTGTGGTTCCGTTACGGACCTCGGGTCCGGCTGCTTGTCCCTTGGGGGCCAATCGATGATGGCGAGACAAGGGTTGGTGGGCAGAAGAGTGTCGAAATGCTCGCATGTGTGGTAGATGGTGGACTCTTGTCTCAAAGACCACCTTCCCCCTTCCTAGAATGGCCAAGAGGACTTATGGGTACACCAGACGAACAAAAGAAAGGCAGAGTTAACCATGCGACCAATCGGGGGCAGTTTCCTGATTCTGCTTTGTTCTGAGACAGTGAGTTACCTTGAACCTGGGCAGAGGTGTGATTCCTGTGTCCTCGGACAGGAGCCTGTGCTCGAGGCTTGCAGCCTGGTTGCTGGTGTCTGGGTGACGCAGGGCTGACTCGGTTTCTTTCAAGTTAGCGTTTTGCTGATTGGCCAGATTAATGAGGCATGCAGGTAGCCTCAGGAAAACAAAGTTATTGAATCAGGTGGGAGGGGAAGGGGGAAAAAAAAGGAAAAGAAACTAAATTGCTAAATCTTGAAAAAGTCACCTTACAGTTTCACAACGTTACACTCCCCAGATGACATACTGAAGTCCTTGCTAATGGAACCTTTTCTCCGTGACACAACGGGACGTTTGTGACTTAAAATGAACCCTTCTCCTATCACCTACTCTGGGCTTGACTTCATCATCATCATCAGTCTCTCTCTCTCAGTCCATGAGAGAGATGGATAAGCCTGGACTTCGGATTCAGTCTCATCGTCATGATCATAGACCAGTGGTGTCCCTTGATGTCATGACAAAGGCCTGCTTGTCTTGTCAGCTGACCGTGGGGTTTGTGCATATCTTTATTTGGGAGCATACAAGGTTGGACAATTAATGTCATGAGCTCACCCTAGAAAAAGTGCTGCACCCCTCACTGCTGAGTATCACTGCGGTCACCTTCGAAGGACTCCCCTGGGGAAGCCGTGCACTGATGCTGGCACCTAGTCCACCCCTCAGAGCAGTTTTGGAACTCTTCGAAGGTGACCGCAGTGATACTCAGCAGGGAGGTATGGAGCACTTTTTCTAGGACGAGTTCCCGAAATTAATTGTCCGACCTCGTATTGGTTTCCCAGGGCTGCCATAACAAAGCCCCACAATCTGGGTGGCTCCTAACAACAGAAATTTATTCTCTCCTCGTTCTGGAGGCTAGAAGTCCAAAATCAAGGTGTTTGCAACGTGTGTTCCTTCTGGAGCCTCTGGGGGAGGGGCTGTTCAGTGCGTCTCTCCTGGTTCCTGCCCGTGGCTGGGGGGCTCGGGCCTCAACACTCCAGTCACTGCTTCCGCCACCACAGGGCATTTTCCCGGGCATCTCTGTCCGAATGTAAGGATCCTCTAGACTTGGGGCTCAAAGTCCCGTGAATGACGAGCATCAGGTCACCTGAGGGCCTGTTAGAGATTCAGCAACTCAGGCCACATTCAAGATCAAGCAGATGGGACTCTGTGTCCTAACAAGACGCCCAGGGTGACTTCCATGCACGTCTGAGAAGCTCTGGAGTTCAGGGATCTCCAACCCAGCTGAGCAACTGAATATAGCAACAGCGTTAGAGTTCCCGTGTGGAAACTCCCAGAAAATGGGGACAAGTTTGGGTCACCTGCGGAAAGGGAAGCAAATAAACCACCACATTTTAGACGGGGTTTGTCACCGATGGAAGGAGGCAGCAGAGGAGACAAGGGAGGATTCAGCACTTGAGTTCTGTTTCTCGCCTTTGTCCTCGGGTCCCCCAGAGCTCCTCTCCACTTAAAACCGAGTTTCCGTTTCATCTCGACACAAGAAGATGACGCCATTGCCACCACGAAGGACGCGCAGGAGTTAAAGGCAGATCTGGGTGCAAAGTGCGCTGCGAGCTCTCAATTCTTACACGTGTACCTCAGTCAGATCGTTATTTGGCAGTTCGCTCACCGCAGAGATGGTTTACACGCACGTTCACGGTGACGTCTGTTCTGAAATTCCCCGTCTGTGGGCTCACGGAGAGAAGACGACAGTCTGGCTGGTACGCCCCAGGTATTTTCCCAAAACGAGCTGTTTTCGTACAGGAATGAGACAATGGACTGGGCCCCCGCCGCCCCTCCTCCTTGCTTCCTGGACGACTTCACCCTGCAGGTGGCTCGGGATTCGGAGGGAACACGGAAGGAGATTTCCCAGAAATCCTGGCGAGGGTCTCCTCAAATTCCACGTCAAATCACGAGTCCGGCCCGGAATCAGCCACGTGGCCAGCGCGGGGGGATAGCCTCCCACAGGCCGAAACCGTCCGGCCCATTTCGAGGGTTAGGGTAGTGTCCTCCTACGTAAATGGAGCCGTAGAGAGTGGGGGAAGAGGGGCGTCCCTGAAGAAGAACCTGGGTGTCTTGGCAGAAAGGTGGAAGAGAAATCCATGCCTGATAGACACCCCCCAATGAACCCTAGACCAAGACGGGCCCAAGTACAGCCTGTGGGCCCAATGCCACCCTCCACCTGCTGAACTAAGAACGGTTTTGACGTTTTCACATGAGTGAAAAAAAAATTGAATTTTGTGACACGTGAACGTGATAATCAGGTTTAAAATTGGTGTCCACACTGAAAACTTTTGGGAACACAGTTATGCTTGTTCGTGTGTATGTTGTCTACAGTGGCTTTTCTGTTGCCCCGAGAGTAGTTGCCACGCACAACGATGGTGTCGCCCGCAGAGACTACGCACACCTACCTGCGTGCACCTACCTGCACACACCTACCTATGCACACCTACCTACACACACCTACCTACACGCA
>PVJL010007111.1:0-82548 GCA_004026885.1 Lyroderma lyra | reverse complement strand
CACACACACGCGCACACAACCAAGAACACGCACGCACACACAACCAATAACACACACGCACACAATCAATAACATGCACACACACACAGCCACTAACACGCACACACACACAGCCAATAACACGCACACACACACAGCCACTAACACGCACGCACACACAACCAATAACACGCACACACACACAGCCAATAACACGCACACACACCCAGCCAATAACACGCACGCACACACAACCAATAACAGGCACGCACACACAGCTAATAACACGCACGCACACACAGCCAATAACACGCACACGCACACCCAGCTGATAACAAATGCACACACGTACAGCTGGTAACACATGTGCACATAGCCAATGACACATATACACAGCCAATAACACACACAGCTAATAATGCACACACAGAGCTGATAACACAAGTGCACAGAGCCAATAACACTCATGCCTACACATGCACAGGGCCGATAAAGCACACGCACACACAGAGCTGATAACACACAGCCCATGCACAGAGAGCAAAGGCTCCCTGGATGGTGGTGGCCTCACTCCCCATCCCCCAAGGAGCCCAGGTCCCAAATGACAACACAAGAGGTAGGAAGAGCCTTCGAGGTGGTGCCATGGATGCCGCGGGAGCTCCCTGCAGGATGGGGTGAGAACCCCCAGGGGTAGTGGGAGGAAGGCAAGAAAAGCTTCAGGCCTGCCGCCCACGGATTCACATGTCCCTGTCAGCCACTGCACCCGTCCCAGAACTGGGGACACTGGGTGCATGCGCTGGTGGCCTCTGGACATCACACTCCTCCATGCCCCCCACCCCAGTCCCTGCCTGGGCGAGTGCTGCGGCAGCTTCCACGGGCATCTCCGTGTCCACACTGCGAGTTCAGGGGCCCGTCACAGTTTTCAATGCACAGTCTCAACGCTCTTTGCTTGGTTTTATTTAAATAAACACACTCTAAAAGGAAATTACACCCCTACTGTCGTGGGGGACCAGGATCACTTGCGATGTTTAAAAAGCTGCTACAGAATCATCCCGTGAACATGACCATGAACAGGGGTTCTGTCCCACACCGCATACCACCGTGGTTGGCTGTGGTTTGCAGTGAATGTCACGTGTCTGTTCCCACACTGTCCTCTGTCACCCCCTGTGCTCAATCACCTGGAATTACCTGCCCCTGTGCCTTCACTGAGCTCTAGCTCTCAGTGCAGTGCCCTCCACACGCACTGCTGGGGGTTGAAATTCGACCTCTGTCCCTGGTAAGACCCTGTTCCTGTGATGCTGATCCCAGTCCTGCCATCAGCATCCGTCCCCAGTTCCCAAGGGGTCCTCTGAGCAGCTGCTGCCCAGAGCACTATGCAGGCCTCCCTGGTCACTTATTCAAGGCAGCAAGCGTTACGCTGCGTGAGTGTTCAGGATGGGAGCTGGAACATGACCAGCCCTTACCTCCTGAGAGGAAAGCAACCAGTTCCTAAGGGTGGAAACCCCACGGCGTTTTATGACAGCAGTCACTGAAGAAGCACACGCACCCTGAGTGTCTGGGCCATCTGGGGGACATGAGCCCCAGAAGCCTCATTCCCAGTCCGGGCACCGCTGCTGAACACGGAGCTGAATGCTCAGTGGGAAGTAGGGCATCAGCGGGCATGGACAGGACTACAGCCCCTGCGGGCAACACGAAGACACCAGAGCATGGAGGCCACACTCCTGGTGTGCTGGGTACACCACAGCCTCCGAGCTGCTACGGCTACATGCAGGGATTTGGACCCGGAAGATAGTGCAGGCTGGGACCACATGTACAGCCCTAATGGGACGTGCCAGGTGCATCCATACCCGTGGCACCAAAGGTGGGGTAGGTACCTTCACATCTGAGCATGGCCACCAGCTCCCAGGGCTGCTGGGGGCCTTTGCTACCCAGCCACCGTGCTCTGTGAGCTGTGAGCCCATCCCTACGGGCATCTAGACCTCCTATTCTCATCTTTTGAGTTTCATTTGAAGCCTGGTCTTTAAGAAACAGGGATGGCATCGCAGATAATTAAAGCCTAAAACATGCTCCCTTCACGGGGGCACTAACAAGGAAAACCACAGGTAACGATGTAATCCAGCCTGTCACAAGGGCCATGAAAGATGCAGGACTGAGCCTCGGGACCCGGCATGCCCTGTCATCTAATTAACTGACTGATCCTTCACTGTCAGAGCCAGCGAGAGCTCTACGGCCCCACATCTGCTTAATATTCATATTTGGGCAGTGGCTGCTCTGTTGTTAAATGTCAGTCTTTGAAACAGAGAAAGGAACAAAATCCTGGGTGGCGGCTGGAGTCTGTAGGCGTCACACTCATAGGGGAAGTGGGGGTACCCCGGAGCCCCTCACCCACAGCCCGACAAACCCCCACAGATGCACATCAATCTCTGTATCACAACAAGGACCTGGGTATCAAAAAATTATTCCCTGTCTTCCATTGTAGCCACACAGCTGAGCACATCCACACCTCATTGTTAGGAGAACATGCGTGCAAGTTACACAGCATCCAGTAATAGGATCAAGCTTTTAGGGTCAGACAAAAATAATTGAATATGTAATTTAATCAAAACATGCTGGGGTCGATCACTCAGCTCACGACAATGAGCGGCAACGTGAACTTTCATCGTCACAGCACAGGCTGCACAGGGACATTCCCTCCACCTGCTGCCCTCACTTGACCACGTCATCACACATAAACTCCACTTCACATCATCACACAGTAATGCCATGTCATCACATACTAACACATCATCACACAGAATACCACGTCATCACATCAGAAGTCCGCGTCATCACACTGCAACTCCACGTCATCATATAGCAACATCATGTCATCGCACTGCAACTCTGTGTCATCACACACACCAGCACCACATCATCATACACACCGACAATCACAACTCATTTTCCTTTCTGAGGAAGGTGAGGAGACACACCATACCTACAATTAACATGTTTCTAATAGAGGAATAGCCTCTTCTATTAAATAAATATGTATTGTCCAAGTGACTGGACAGGGTGTCCGAAAGGGGAAGACGCCTGGTCAGGGCACCAGCCTGGAATCCAGAAGGCATGTACTGCATCTGCCCTAGAGCAGGATGAGGACAAAAACCCTCCAGAGGCACTGAGAGCGGTGGCCGCTCTCGGTCGCCTGTGTGTCACCACACAGAGACACCAAGGAGGGAAGACTGGAAATGCCCCCAGAAGCTTACCTCCTGCAGCCCCGACCCCTGGTGAGACCATCAAATCAATGGTCAGAAACATCCTCCTCCACCCTGTAATTCCTTCTAGGATGACTGGAAGCATTTCTCACGCTGACGTACTCCTCCACACTCACCTAGGCCCTGCGCTCACTGGAGCCCCACCTGCCGGGGTGTAGTGGTGGGTGTGCCATCCGCCAGGCTGGCCTGTCCACTGTGTGTCACGGTGAGTCCCGGACACAGGCTGCAAGGGGCTTGGCATCTCACTTCAGAAGTGGCACAGGCTTGCCGGACACCATCCTATGCTGTGTCCCCCAGACCTACAAATGATTCCTGGGCACGGAGCCCACTATGCAAGCACGAAACCCACTCAGACCCACCAGCCACACATTCATTCACAGTGTCCCTCACAACTGCTCCCAAACTTTTACTGTTGATGAGTGATGGGCACAATCAGCAGCTGTGTTGCTGGGGGGAGACGTGGGCATAGGGCGGCCAAGAGGATGCCTTTTGGATGCAAATGCCCAAACCAGCATGCCAGCCTGGCCACAGCCCCGAGCCTATAGACCAGACGTGTAGACCCTCAGTGTCCACAGGGACCGTGTGCCATAGAGAGTGTGGTGATTAATTGAGCAGGGGCCAGAGGCTATCCCTTTGCTCCCGGTGTAGACACACCCCATGGGGCCACTGAAGAACACGGGAGGGAGATACCAGAGCAGGACAGGATTCAGACAGGGCGGGGTAACTGGCTCCCATGTGACGGTGATGCCCCAGGTGGGCACCTGTCCCTCTTCAGCCAATCCCAGTGAAGTTAAGGGCTGAGTATGGGACCGAAACAACCCCCAAAGGAAGCAGTTTGGGAAAAGCCACAGCCTGGATGCCACAGGGGTCCATAGTGTCCTCATCACTGGCCAGATGCACCGCCAGGGTCCCCAGTCCCCGGGAGGGCTCATTTATCTCTCATTTGAAACACATGCTGAACACATGACATGATTGCCAGACCCTTCCACAGACTGGAAGGCTTGGGGACATGGCTCCAGAAACAAGGGGACGTTAACTTAAGAGCAGACGCCATGGATCGTGTCGTCCCTGTCAGCTGAGCCAATTATGCGTCATCCTGATGTTCTGTCTGTCACACACTTGGAGACGGTTCCCGCATGGCCTGCTGGCAGGCGCCCGCAATAATTGGCGTCTCTGTATATGAGAGGGCAATGCTCCAGTGAACGGGACACGGTGTTAACAAGACTTTACAAATGTGACACGTGGTCTTCCATCTGCAATGACTGGCAGCATTGCTCCCCGTCCCATGTTGTTACCCCAGGAGAGGGTGGCAGACCGTGGGACCGGCTGGCCCCAGAGCCCTTTTAAGGGGACAGTAATTCTGTGGGCACATTGTGTGTTAATCATAACAAAGCTAAGGCACACAGGGCAGGTGTGTCTTGGAGAACTGATGACAAAGTGACAGCAAAAGCCTGACTGGAGATGCAGAGACCAAGCCTCAGGTATGCAGGAGGCTGGTGCCAAGGTGAGCAAAGGTGGGTCACAGAAGATGAGACACACAGCTCCCTGGCCACAGAGACTGCAGAGTGAGTTTTCAGGATGATCACTATCCTCTCTGTCCGAGGTGTACAACCCTGTGGCTTCCCTGGGCCATGCAAGAAATAAGACTGACACTAACGACAGCTGATGAGCTCAAAGAAGGTCCATGCCCGGGGAAGGCGGGGTGAGCAAGGCAGTGACGCTAGCCAGTGATTTTGATCCAGCTCATCCGCGGGGGCCACTGCACTATTCGCCAGGGGCCAAGGAGCTGGAGGCCAGGAACGGACCTTACAGCATCTTCAGGGACTTGCCAGGGTCGCCCCGGGGCTGGGCCAACTTGTGCGGGTGCTTCTTTTAATTCCCTGACCCCAGGGCCGCTGCTCAGAGCTACCATGACCCACGTGCCCCTGGCCTGCTGCTCCTGACCATCCTTCCAGGGCCCTTGACACAGGTGGCCGAGACGGCGCAAACATTGTTAGGAGACAAGCAAATCCAGTAACTCCGTTAGTGCTGCTCTGAGCCCCATTCATTCGTCCTATGCCCCACCCCCACAATCAGTCTCTCTGTGCCCCATGTCCCTCACAGGGCACTTGGGGGGGACACTAACCCACTTAGGAACGATCAAATGGGCATTTGCAACACTTCATGTTATGAGACAGTCTGTCTTCATTACAGCAACTCAGCAATGACATCATGGCCAAGAAAACCAGGTCACAGGCCACAGGCATTGCTCAGAGGGCAGACGTAATGAGGACGTTGTCGGACATACCCCACGCCACCTCACACGGAGGCTGCACGCACAGCGGGTGGCTATAAGGGAAACTGGGGGGCTGCTGGATTCACAGAAAAATACGCACTGAGATGTCACGTAAATGGGGCCCCCCTGTGCTTTGGATGTTCTGACACACGTGGAGCGTCATGAGTGGGAGCCAGGGTCCTTTCTCCCTCCTGTGCATGTGAGCTCGACCCCAGGAAGTAGGTCCCAAGGCTGCATCAGGCCCTGGGAGAGGGCAGGGATGGTCACTGTAAGAGAGGAAACATCCCACCCCAGGGCTCTGCAACCCTGTGGCACCCCTGGGCCACACGTAAAACACACACACACTAATGACAGCTAATGAGCTAAAACAAAGGTTTGTGCCTCATTTCTATCATGTTTTAAAAAGTTTAGGAGTGCGTGTTGGGCCCCGTCAGAGTCACGCTGAGCCACAGGTGGGCCATGTGCTGAAGGGTGGGCGTGCCTGGTCTAAATGGCTTCCCCGTAATGGAGGGGTGAGGGGGGTTGGAAGCGGGGTACTACATGGATTTGAGGACAGAAAGGAGGGTACTAGTTTTTCCTAAGTTTGGGCCCCTGGCAAGTACCACTGTTTTCTTCAGTGTCAATGAATTCTGGTTAACGTCCTCCTTTCTGGTGCTCATTTATGACAGTACCCCCCACACACACACCCACTGCACAAGAAGGGACTGGTCAGAGCCCGTGTTGTCACACGTCACAGTGTCAGGGAACCAGGCAACAACTGTGGCTACAGAACAGGCAGCAAGCTCAAGGCCACTGCCTGGGCAGGCGGAAAGCAGGTGCCCAAGGGTCCCTGCAATTCCAAGAGCCTCACAGAAAACCAGGTGTGTGTGAGACTTCCAACAGGACGGCCACCGCATGGAGGACATGGAGCACATCCGCCCCCTACTGACAGAGCTGTGGCACGTCGCATACAGGACACCCTTTCCTACAGGAGCTGTTTCCATCCTGTTCTACAAGAGTGAGAAAAAAAAAAGTCCTCCCCATGCCCCAAGGACACGGATGCTGAGGCTGGCCTGTGGAGATGACAGACAGGAACGCAGCTCTCCCACGGTGAGCTGTGGCGCCATCATCACTGACAAGGTTGCATCCAGCTCAACATCTCCTCAGTGTTTTATGAGCATAGTTTCCTCAGGAAGAACTTCAGCAACTCAATCTTTTCAGAAGCAACCAAAAAGTTTTTGATCCTCATGCCTCCTTTAGGGCAAGCGTGTCCACCTGCGGCCCAACACAAATTCGTGAACTTCCTCAAAAACGTGACGAAAACTATGCACAGTCCTTGTCTTAGCTCATCAGCTGTCACTAGTATTAGTGTGTGTTAAGTGTGGCCCAGGAAAGCCACAGGACTGGACACCACTGCTCTGTAGATGAAAACTAAACTTATTTTCACGGTTCCCTCAACAGTCATGCTATCTGGTGATACTTCCACACACGAATGTGTAAGTGGCCCTTTACTTACCTGGAAGATTCTACTGAGGTTATAGATGTGACACAAGTTCCACTTGCAGCTGGCAGGCAGGTCAGGCATCTCGGGCTGCACAGCCGAGTCCTGACAGGATGCACAAAGGAGTCTTCAACTTTTAAATTCAGGGAAGCAGGAACTTTTAGTTTAAACACCAGGCTTCAAAGCTCAGGAATTTCTTCATTTCAAATAAATTCTTTATCCACCACTGCTGGCTATCTACTCAGCCTCAGGTAACAAACAAGGAGAAATCCTTCTTTTGCTGAATTTGGCAGTTTTTGGTTCTGAAGGACACCATCTCATCGACAACAGGATAGAAGTACATTCCTAAAAACATAACAGAGCGCTGACTGCGTTTTGCATGTCTCAGCAGAACCACACGTGTCTACACAAGAAATGTGCTAAAAGCCATGAGCTTCTCTGGGAGAGAAACGCATAGCAGACTGAAGTAAAATACTCAAGTTAAAGCTTTTACATGACACGCATGCACAGATCGAGTTCAGCTCTCAGACACATGGGCGGACGCTGGCGGGCAGGGAGCTTCTCTGGTGAAACACACAGGAGGGCAGGGCTGGTGAGCAAGTGTCCATCGTGCAGCATGTGTTCACGTCAGACTTACACATGGTCTAATTAGCGGAGTTGAGGAGTGAACAAAGGAAATGTGTTGTTTTGTGCACAGAGGCCCCAGTCAGGACTGTCAGTGCAAACAGGGGCTCAAGGCAGTGCAAACAGGTGGGCCCAGGCACCGGAAGGCAACCTCCCTGGTTCCAGACAGAGATGACTCCAGCATCAGCATCTCGGCTGCACTGCACTAGCTGGCTCGCTGCGGGCCTACATGCATCCGGGATCCCTTGGATTCTCCTGCCAAACCACCATCAGTTGGTGATCCCAGACCTGACATGTTTCCTGGTGAGCCTGTCTCGTGAATGCTGCATTTCTGGGGAATGAAGCACGTAATACCTGACTCATGGGAACCACTCTCCCACCCCCAGGGTATGCTGCTCACTGCTAAGCAGGTCTATACCCAGGGACATCATCACACTGTGCACTAAAAATGCTCATGTTAGTGCCAAGTGTGCACACACATCACTTTTCTAAAGATGCCCACATTAGCGCCACGTGTGTGCATGCACACCATCTCACTTTTCAGATAATGATTAACAACGTGACAGACTGATTGACCGGCATGTGGGAAAACACACAGAAAGGGTTGTTGGGAACTTCTCTAACAATAACTGCAGAAACATACAAAGCAGCAATATTTTCAGGTGAATGAACTCATGATGGGAAGACAGGACAGTGACCCCAAGAAGTTCTTTGGAAACAAGATTCCATTAAGTTTTTGATTTACAGCCAAATCCTACATGCCACTGGAGGTAGCTCCCACTCCAGGGAGGAGGATTAATGGAGAGTACAGGATCACGGACCACAGAACGGAGCTGCACTTCCCCATGTGGATGCCACTACATCACTGGGTTCCCACGCACAATCCCCTGGGGCATTTTTTATAGGAAGTGCCCCCCTACCCCAACAGAACCCTCCTAATAAACATGTTTCTCACAGTTACAGAGTTTGAATCATGATTCAGGGCACAGAATATGGTTCAGAATTAATTTATTTAATAAATGGAATTTAATTCATGCAACTTCTTCACTGTGTCAGGATTGTTGTTATGGGTTCTAATGCTACTGGGACACCATGCACTGGATAGAAAGTGTTGCACCAAAAAACTCCCCTCAAAAAGTTACAGAACATCTCAAGTAAATCAGGAAAAAAAAAAGTATTCTACTGGCCAAACCAGCAGACCTATTAACCTAAAAATCAAAATTTTCAAATGGTCTGTCTTATGAAAGATATTCTATAAAGTTCATCAAATCCTTGAAGCTCAAACCTTATTATTTATTTAACATAAGTATTACTTATTAGATTAATGATGAGTTTATGAAATATTGTTTATTTGTTTCTCTTAAACCTCAGGAAAAGGCAAAGCAAGTGGGGATAAATGTTTGCAACAAAGATGAAAATGCTGATTATCTCCAAAATAAATGGCACTTTTCTACATTGGAAAAAATAAAAGAATGAACATACCAATCAAAACACTGGGATGAAACAGCCTTGCACCAAAGAGAAAATGCGATTGGCTAACAAAAGCTGTGTGCAAACAAGTGTTTTCTTCTTTTCATACACACGCGCACACACATACACGCCACAAGGGACACACCAACAGAGTGACAGGTTTTTTCCCTGTATTGTGAGACAGTAGGCAAGTCCTTTTCTGGGTTTTTCAGTGCTGGCCAATTTGTGTATAATAATGCGGAGAATGACAGGGTGCACCAGCTCAGGTCCGATTAGAGACGCATGTGAGAAAGCGCTGGAACTCTCAGCCCAGGAAAGAGGGACTCACGAGAGAGCACTGGCAGTCGCGCAGAGGGAGGCAGGAGGGGTGTCAGGCCTCTGAGGTCAGAAGTCAGACACTCACAGACTTAGGAACCCAGACACAGCCAACGTACTGTCCCCTCCCCGCGGCCCGCCAGGCTGTCTGTGAACAGACCGGCCCAAAAAGCCTATCACCTCACTTGTCATCGCTGCCTGCATGCAGCGCCCCACGCAGCCTGCACACCTTGGTCACCACTGCCTGGGAGCAGTCACCCCTGGGACTCCAGGGATGCTGGCAGAGAAGTGAACGAATGCAAGGAGAACAGCTAGCCAAGTGTCTGTCCTCAGAGTCAGGCGGCCAGGGCTATGGTGTCACCTCTGAGCACCTGGGCTGCGGGGCGGAACTTTAGTCAGGGGCGGGTCTGCAGCCGCCTCCCCAGAGCCACAGCGGCCCACGCAGCCACCAGGGGGCGACGCAGCAGCGTACTGGTGTCTATCCAAGTCCCAGCTCTGCCACTGAGCGAGGAGCTCCCAGGTGAGGCCCATATTTTAGTTGTAAAAACTCACTCGCAGGCGCCTCGGGATTCTCCGGGAATGCCAGTGTCAGGGCTTTCTGCCAGAGAGGGCACGTCCGGTCCCCCACCCAGGACGCCTCTGAATGCAGCCCAGCATTTGGAAACTTTCTCAAAAATGAGGGAAATCGTTCAGGGACCTTTCTTTAGCTCATCAGCTGTTGTTGGTGTGAGTGTGTTGTACATGTGGCGCCAGACAATGCTTCTCCCACATGGCCCAGAGGAGCAGAACGTTTGGACCCTGCTGTGCCAGAGTCCAGAGGAGGGGCAGGCATGGCAGGACCCCTGGTCAGGGGATATAAACGCCACCCCCACCCATCCATGCCCCACCCACATCCAGGCCTTCCACCTCCAAGGGTGACATGGATGGGATTCACAGGCAGCCCCATGGCCGGACCACCTTGACCCCTGGCATTACCCGTGCCATCGGGTACTGCTGCCTGGCGGCCCAGTACTGGCCTCCGATCCCCATGGAGGGAAGAGAGGCACGAACAGTCATGCCAAAAGCGCAGGCTCACCAACTGCTGACATTTCCACGTGTCTGACTTGTCCTCCCTCCCGAGGCCCCGGAGGAGGAGGCTTTCCCTTCACATTCTTGCTGGCACCTGACCACCCAGGGATGCCCAGTCTGGACCCACACAGGTCCCTGGCACCCCTGCTCCCAGGGGCACCAGCAAAACACAGGCCCAGGCTTGGCCTCCCCCTGTACATTTAATATGTCCTCGAATGCCCTACATGTGGACGAGTCTGGTCGTCCCAGTCCTTCGGTCTCGCTTCCTCATCTGTAAATGAGGGAACAGGATTTGATGGATGGTGGCCCCTGTCCATCTGGGCTGTGGCTCAGGGGCATCCTGTCAATACTGATGACCTCATTAGGAGTGTCCCATGAAAAGGCCACTCTGGGTTGGGGCCTGGGGCCTCTGGGCTCAGAGGGGAGACACCATGTGAACACCAAGCTCCCCTTCCTGCCCCACAGCGGCCTTGCATCATGGGGAACACCCTGCCCGGGCCCCTTTCCTTGAAAGTAACATTGTGTGTGTTCTGAAAACACCAGATGATCTTCAAAGCAGGGGTGACAACAAAGAGCCCTTTGTAGTACACCGGGGATGAGGGTGGGGTGGGGACATATGTTCCCTCCAGGAGGCAGGCGTTGTGACAGTCAGGAAAACCCCGAATCCACCATTTCTCCTCTGTCTCACTGCCCCTCACCTCACCCCAGTCTCCTGGATGCCCACTTCTGGGGACAGTGATGTCACAGAAGCAGCTGTGGCCAATGGGAAAGAAAGAGAAGGGCCCACACAGGACATAGGCTCTGTCTGCGCAGTTTGCACCACTGTCCCATGGTGCCCCCTGCCAGCCCGGGGGTGCAAGAAACCCTCCCCAGCTGCCCCCCCCCCGCCTCCTCCCCGGCTTCCGGGGGAGTTGTGCCGTGCCGTTCCGGAGGAGAGCACTTCCTGCTCTGTCTGCAGTCCCCCCTGGAACAGATGCTGCCTGTCCCATTTCGAGTGCTAGGCCTGGAGCAGGTCAGGGGACAGAGGGGACAGGGGCAGCACGGCCCTCGGCCCAGGCGGGTCCACAGCCTGGGCAGACAGAGCTGGGAGTGTGCAGAGAGCTGCGTGGGGTGAGCAGGAAACTCCCCAGGATTCGGACAGAGGCTTGCGGCTGTTGCACACAGGAGTGTCATTGTGCCCGTGGGAGGGAGTCCTTCCCAAGCCCACTTCCAGGCAATAGTTCAGTCATGGGGCTGACGTGTGACACCAATGGCTCCCAACCGTCTGCACAAGCACACAGCATCTCTGTGTCACAGACTCGGGGATAGTGAGGACACAGCAATTCCGTCAAGAACTCATGAGTTCACAGGTTTACATTCCTGATAAACTGCTAACACCTCTCACATGTGCACATGGGGGTGTGGGGGGACTGTGTGGAGTGTCTGGGGATGCCAGGTGCCACCTGGGATGGCCAGGCTGGCTGGCTGGGACCCTACCCAGGGACAAGTGCTTTGCAGGGCCTGCCAGCATCCTGACCCCTCATAAAGTCCAAAAGGAAATGAGGAGCCCCGGGGTCACCAGGAGGTCAGCAGGACTTGGAGAACGTGGAAATTCTGTATAACCAGCCAAAACACATCAGCTACTCTGGGGCCGCTGGGGGTCCCACTGAGAGGACATGGGCTCCGTGAGGGGCCACATGGGCCCCAGCAGGGGGGCCTGCTCTGTGCTCGATGACCTGATGTCCTCTCAGCCTGAGGTCCTGGTAGGAGCCCCTTAGCCACAGCCCCGGGGAACCAAGGGAGCAAGTGGACCCCACACCGCAAATAAGAGGCTACGCTGTGGCACTGACACATGTGCATCTCGTGACACAGCTGGACGAGCAGGGCTGTAACGCAGGGAGGAGCCAGTGAGGTTCAGGACTGAGTTTCCTGACAGGGTCCATCTTCTGACACCTATACAGGCTGCAGACTTAAAGGGCTATTGGCACCTTGCCTGTCAGAAATCTGGCCTGGAGAAACAAACCATGCACAGAAGAGGAGCAGGGACACAACCAGCAGAGACCCGAGGACAAGTGACTCAGTGGGGATGGCCCAGCCCCGTGCTGGCGGGAGCTGCTCTGCAGGGACAGCACATGCTCGGACGTCCTCTCGCCTCCGAGCATGAGACAGCCCCCCGAGGGTCGGTGATGGGGGGCCGGAGGTTGCATGCGCACATTTCCTTCCTCGGCACTGCAGGGAGACACGATCACTTCCCATCTAACTGTGGGATGAGGGGCACTCTGCTCGATCCGCCAGGCACAGTGCTGAATTCAGCTATGCATGCATGGCTCCAGTTTCCAGGATGACCGCTAATTAGGTCCCAGCCACTGAGAGAACGGGCTCTTTTCTTCTCTGTGGGCCAGCGAGGGGCACCTCCCCCTACCCCAAGGTATTCCAGGGCCAGGTGGGAAGGGGGCCAAATTTAAGGCTGAAGGACATGGGCAGGGTGCGTGCTGTCTCCCACCAGTGCAGTGAGACAGCGCACCCCAAGCTGGGGGTCCCTGCTGACACTGAACGGGCACTGCCAACACTGGCTCATGCTGTTCACCCTGACTTCACATTCACAAGTAGGAGAAGCAGCCCTCACGGCATGGGTTGCAGGGCCTTGATGCCAAAGTAAGACCTCCAGGCCCCATGCCACCACCCTGACAAGCACCCTGACCTCCATGAAGTCCCGTGACTCTCTGCAGCCTCAGTTTCTACACCTGTGTGATGGGGTCAGCCCAAGATGAAACCATTGTGGAGATGGCGAAGTAGCAGGAGACACTGGTGAGGACAAAGCCTGCGAACAAATGCTAGGGAAGCTGCTATCAGAACCACAAGTTTAAGGGCCTAGGTGTCCAAAGTTCAAAAAAGTCCTCAGGGCTGAAAGC
Organism: Lyroderma lyra; assembly: GCA_004026885.1. Classification (NCBI taxonomy): domain Eukaryota; kingdom Metazoa; phylum Chordata; class Mammalia; order Chiroptera; family Megadermatidae; genus Lyroderma; species Lyroderma lyra. The sequence goes on along the minus strand of PVJL010007111.1, from coordinate 69,189 downwards.
AAAAGCAATGTGACGAGCAGATTTTCTCAATTCTGCTCAAGGAGAACAAGCACTGGCACTGCTGCTTCTCAAGCAAAGTGCTCTGAATAAAAAAAAAAAAAGTAAGAATCCCTAAAAAGGCCCATCTGGCCACCTGGCAGACATTCGGAAAACCGTACATAACCAAGCACAAGCGGTTCACCCGTGGGAAGTGCATCCTCGTAACAGACCTCATACCTCAGCCGACCTCCATGCTGCCTCTGCCTTTTGCAACTCAGGGGACAGCTCAGCCTCTAGAACCATAGCTTCCACCGTTCCCCCTTAAACATTAACGGAGCAACACAGGTGTCACGGTCCCTACAGCTGGAGCAGGGTGGGGTCTGACCTTCCCGGAAGTCATAAATGCCCCCTTAGCAGCTAACAGAATAAATTTGGTGTTAAGGAACGAAAGCAAGGCTCATGATGGACACGGATGCAGGAATAAGGGGTGAAGGGAACCACAGGGGACAGGCGGAAGGCAGCTTTACTTCCAACAAACGCCTCAGGCAGGCGTCCCTGACACATGACATATAAGCTGAGGTCTAGGGGACAAGCAGGACACACACAGGGAAGAGCCCGTGAAGCCAGGATGCAAGAGCCATCAGCCACCACCCTGGACCCCCTGCAAAGCTGCCTCCCAGAAGCTGGGGGTGAAAGTGGACAGCCCTTCCATTAAATTCAAGGAGAAAAGCCACGCCCCCCACCCCCAGCCTGCCCTGTGTTTCATGCTATGTCTCTGAAGTTGTGAATGAAATGCACTTAGCCTGAGAAGTTTGACAGCCTTTGTGATAGCTGGACCCCCAGGAGCCAAGATGCACTGTCCCCAGCATTTTGCTAAATGCACATCATTACTGTTTATAATGACCCACCAATGACATGAAAGCCATCATCCCATTACTCAGGTGAGAACCACTCATCTCGTGTGACAGGTCACCCGGAGGCAGTAGAGTGATGGCTGGCCCTGTCACCTTGGGTGACCCGACACTGGCTCTGTCACCTTGGCCACCTCTTTATTATAGTGCCTCAGTTTTCTCACCTATCAATGGGGGTGACAGTCCTGCCCAGCCCCACACAGAGCTGTCACCTGGGTGATAGGCAGAGAGGGTGGGGACACTGCCCAGAGTATGGTGGGTAGGCCTTGAATGCACAAATGACCAAATGAAAGAGTCCGGGCTGACCAACTCCTGGGGCACACAGCCCAGACACCAGCGATGGCCGTTCAGATGGAAGATGGGTTTTATTTGATAGCAGTAATAACAGCAACCCCCTCATTTTCTATGTGAGTCAGTAAGTCACACTCCTGCGGACCTGGCAGCTAAGGTCACACACAGCACAGTGAGCTGCCAGGGGCGAGCGGTAAGCCCCAGGATGGTCGTGCTTAGGACAGGCAACAGTCAGGAAGGCAGGTGTCTGGGGGACACAGGGATAGACAAAGGGGCCTCCAACATGGAATCCAGCCACAAAGTATGAGGCAGGATTAAAACTGCAGAAAGGCAGGATCTTCAGTACAGGAAGCGGCATTGGACCTTAGTGACTGTGTGTGACAAGAGTTGGGTGCAGTCAGTTGGCTGTGAGCTACAGTTGAGAGACGGTGTGTTTTAAAGTGTGCTGTAAATCCTGGATCATGCACAACACATTAACATAAATTCCTGTCAAATAACATGACAGTATGTCCTCTTCCACCTTCAATGGATCCGGCACCGTGTGATAGCTGGCTCTTCCCCAAAGTCAAAATGACCATGAAAGTAAATGTTTTGAATCGATTCAGGACATCGAGGCGGCCACGACAGCACAACTAAACACTCATGGAAGAGGATTTCTAGAACTGCTTCAGAAAGCGGCAGGAACCATGGGACGAGTGTGTTCGAAGTGAAGCGGGTACTCTCAGGAGGGTTCATTCCCATGTGTCTTTTCCTGTAATTTTTGTTATTCAAACACTCACCGTGTTTTTTTTATCACGCTCATACATCAGAGTGCTGCTTTTTCCAGCAGAAATGAGCAAACCACAGCCTACACACTGCACAACCCACTGCCTGCAGTTCTAAGAAAGTTTTATTAGCGCGCCGCCATGCTCACCCACCTGTGGCTTGCCCTCAGCCATTTGCACAGTCATTGCACATTCAGTAGCAGCTGCTGCGGAGGCTATGTGGCCCCCAAGACAAAGAGCATTTACTACCTGGCCTGTCACAGAGGGTAAGTAAGCCTCTGTGCAGTGATACAGTGTCGTCACAGGCTGTTTCATTCCCCCTAACCTGCAAGCCCTCCAAAGATACCTCATGAAGCTTCTGGAATAGCCAGAAAATGTAACCGATCCCTCCACCCCCGCACACGGGCAGTTACCACCCTGGGCCCCAAAATTAACACACGCTGTTAACACTGAGAGGTACTCCCACTGCACTCGGGATAAGTGGTTCACATCCACCTCGATCATGGGGACATTGCAGCCATGAGCATGAAAGGTTTGCCCAAAATTCCAAGGCCAAGTGCTCTCTGTTCCAGACGAGGAGCAGCTGTGAGGATGACCAAGCTACCGCACCCTCCAATACTTGACACACCACCCGAGGTGACAATGCCCAGCACTAATTACCTTCCAGGGCCGGCAGCTGCTCGCTAAGTGCATGCTAACCCCACTCTTGGAACTTCTCAACCGTAAAGGTTACGCCGAGAGAATGCGGCACAGGACAAGAGGGGCACCTGGTGGAGGCCATGGAAGCTCCCAGGGCCACACTGAGTGCTGTCCCCAGCACGTTGCTGCAAACAGACGTGAAGTCAAGGAGCTCCGTCCAAACCCAATGCAGACACAGGCAGCGGCCAGTACCGATGCCACACAAGATACACACAGGGGATGCTTATGCCAAACTCACATCTCCCTCATCTGGCCCGTTTCTGTCCCCCATGGCCAAGCCCCACCCCAAACATCTGCTTCACCCACATGTCCCACTGCAGCACACTATCACAGATGAGCAGATGACAGGTGGCTGCAAGGTGTCGCTCCTCGGAGCCGCAGAGCCTGGGAGCAACGCCATGTTTTTACAATGTCAGGTGTGAGTGCACAGACACCCCCAGCTCAGAGGGCAGCCATCTTCACTGTAGAGACCAGCACACTGTCTTGCCATTGGCACTGCATGCACGAGGACACACAGTGAATCCTGAGCTGCTCACTTGTCACAGAGGTGCTGGAACCTTCTGGAAGAGCTGTCCTTGCAGGACCCACTGTCTGTCAGGCTGCTGGGGTGCTCATCTTACAATGTCTGGCAACGGTGTTCTCTGCATCATCTGCCGTGGCAGTTGAACCAGATGGAAAACGACACCGACGAGCCCAGTGGAGGGCACTGAGGGTGGAGCCTCTGGAGTGGCATGTGCCCACAAGACAGAACGCTTGCCAGCATGGAGTGGATGACACAAATGCGTCCGCCAAATGCATGAGGCCGCTGGCAGCTTCTCCAGTTTTGAGTCCCGCATACAAGTGAAGTCACACAGTTCTCAAGTCTTTCCATCTGATCTCACTCAGCAAGACAAACAAGACAAACAAAAAAGCAAAGGCTCACAGGCAAAGACAACAGTTCAGAGGTTACCTGAGGGCAAGCAGGGAGGGGTGAGGGAGGAGGATGGGGGCATCAAGTACACGGTGATGGAAGAAGAACTCTGGGTGGTGAGCACACAGTGCAGCACATGGACGACATGTTGTACGTAGAACTGTACATCTGAAATCTATGTACTTTGTACTAACCAGTGTCACCCCAATAACTTTTTAAACAACATGTGCCTGGCACACAGAGGAGGGGGCAGGAGCCAGACCACCCCGCCCCACTCCACGTGTCTTTGTTATCACCATATAGACAGAATGCCCAGGGATCTGGTCATGAAGGACCACCCAATTGTTCTTGTGACTCTGTTCTTGTCAATCAAAATCAGTTTTTCTCATAAAGTAGCTAAGCAGTGAGCCTATTCAAATGCGTGTTTCCCACTGAAAACTGGATGCCCGGGCAACGCATTAGAGAGTCAAGCGGGGCTGTGCATGAGGAGGTCCAGCAGGAGGAGAGGGGAGAAACCCGGCGCAGTCACCTGTGGTTGCTCTGCGGTCATTTTAAAGGAACAACCACATGTCCTCTGGGAGAAGTCACACTTTTGCTTGTACATGCACGTGCACACATGCCCCGAGGCCAGGCGGTAGGGACAGGAGTGGCATCTACACCGGACGGGTAACAACAATGCCGTGAACACCTGATGGAGGAGTCACAGTGGACACAGAACGAATCACCTACCCACCACGACCCAGGTTGGGCCACTCACTCTCAGGCCCTGGGCTGCATTCTGCCTCCATCACCGATCTGCAGGTCAAGGTGACCTTGGCTGGATGAGGGGCCAGTGCCCTGAGTTTCGGAGGAGTTTCCATGTGCCTCCCTCTGAGTGAGTGATCATAACACACGAAGTAGAGAAGCACGTTCCAGAGCCCAGCAAGGAGAGGCCTACACCCACTGAACACTGAGAGACTCACGTTCCATGGTCGTCTGCTCGTCACCACACAGCACCAACACCAAACATGGGCCCCGGACGCGCCTGCTGAAACCGTCCATCTTCACCCATTCTATTTTACTCAATTATCTCACCAACTAAACTCACTTGTCCACACGAATCAGACCTACTCGGCTCAGCCCTGCAGGCCGGGCAGCACAGAACCGACGCCATGCTGGTGAGGGTCCCAGGGCACCGGGAGGGCTGGCTGTGAGAGCCATAGAGAAAGAAGCCAAAGTGCTGGAGAGACATGAACTTTCTAGAAAGAGTCACAACACTGAATTAAAGAGCAAAAACATCCAGAATAAACTGAGACACTCTCCTCACCGCATCTACCTATGTTGATAGCAAGCGTGTCCGCTGTGCAACATGAGACAAGCTTCAGGCTCAGAGACTTCTCTCTGTAAGGGCATCACTCATGCAGGCCTGGTTGGCCAGTAGCCTGCAAACAGTCACTGTCACCCATGCTGGCGAGCGGGGCTGCCCACTGTCCGCCACACGTTTTAAAGAGAGAAAGAGAGAGAAGTGTATGAGGATAGGCTCATCGATTCTGCCTCCACTTACATAGATAATGATTGGGAAAAGATGTTTTAATGAGATAAAAAGAGAAATGCACCTACATCACTTGTTTTCAAAGCTGCATAATCATTTTTCTACAAAATCACCTCACACTTCAGTACACTTCCACCAACACTGCCCTAGTTTTTGAAATCTGTCCTTAAAAAAGATCATTGTTGGGAGTTCCCTGATGGTGTAGCGGCTTAAGGCTTCGGCATTGGCGCTGTCAGTGCTGTGGCCTGGGTTCGATTCCCAGTCAGGGAGCTACCACATACCAAAAAGCAAAAAAAAAAAAAAAAAAAAAAAATCATTGTTTTGGTTTTGAAACCATGTCCTCACGGCCTACTTCACCTCTTTATCACAGATGAGCCGTCCCACCCAGCATCTCACTGTGCTCACACCAACACACCGATCAGCATACATGGCTTGTGTTTGTCTATGAATTCCAATGGGAAGAACTTTTTCCACTGTTAAGAATTCACGAACAGCAGTTATTTGAACCAAACATCTGACTTCCATGTTGACGTGCATCTGTGTGTGTGCAAGGTCAAGAATGATGGAGGGGAGAGACCGTGTGACTGCACAGAACTGGGATATCAAGATGTGTCTCATGTGACAAACAACACGGCAGTGGAAACAAAAATCTATCAGCCTGCCCGCGTGCAGTGAAGCTCTCAGACTCTTCCCAAGTTAGGCCATTGCAGGCAACTCATGTGTAGAAGATCCCACAGTCCCCACATGTACAAGGATAATAATTGCTCTTTAAAACAAAACAAGTATTTTACACTGAGATATCTGTATCTGTGAATAAATAAAAGCACACTTGGGCTACGCTGGGCACACATGTGACGTGAAGGATGCACACAGAGACCCAGAATGAATGTGGACCCCTTGTCCTCACCCACCGGCTGAGGCCCCCAATGAGGCACTGCCCTGCACGTCCATCACAGAAGGGGGACAGGCACCTGCTACTTGTCAGCATACATTCCATGAGGACCATCCCCTGCATGGGTGCATCACTAGTCCAGCTCAGAACACAAACCTCAGACGATTCGGCAGAAAGAGTAACCGTGAAAAGGTGAAAGCAATCCGTCCACGACAACAGGCATGAAACACATCCTTGCACCCATCCACCCACTCCAGGGGCATATCCCGGGTGTGTCGGGGTGAGCAGCGAAGGCCCCAGGGTGACGCTGTGGACATGCCACCTGTGGGAGTATCACAAAGCCCCATAGGGGCCACAAATGCTGCCCTGACTATGTAGCAAAGGAACTATTTCCGGGAACACGTGTGAAAACCATGGGAGGACCAGGGCTCACTCCTCATGGATACGAGGAACGGCATCTCCCTGAGCTCAGCACCCGCTGATTTTTACATCCTGCAGGAAGGCCAGGCCCAGGCCAGCGAGACAGGAGGGGACCAGGTGACCCGTGCAAGCATGTCCCAAACCTGCTGGAACGGTCCCAGCTCCAGGAGACACCATGGGGCCTCACGGAGGCGGGGCAGCTAGACATGCCTCCAAAGATGGCCTCGGCTTGAGACACGGACATCACCACCATACATGTGACTGGAAGTCACAAAGTGCAGCAGATTTCCAAGTCTGTAAAACCCCATAAAGCCCACCAAAAACCCAATTCCTGATTTCCTTATGACACCATTAAATTCACTTTTCAAAAAAAAAAAGCAAAAGCAGCCACCTCCCCCACCCCCCACCCCGCCCACCATGTCTCTGGATCCAGGGCATTTCCTTCCAAGCAGAATGGCTCTGGTCTGGACCCCGCCATGGGGGACACGTCTATTTTTAGCCCCTGCTATTCCTGTGGGGACAGCTGGCAGACGCCACCTGTCTGCAGTCACAGCATCCAATATCACCGAGACCTCAGAACATGCTGCCTCGGCCTCTTGTGCCCCTAAGGTCAGACCCTTGTGGTCTTACCTGCAGCAGATGACCACATGACCTGGGACTCTAGTTCCAAGTCCCGGTGACACATGAGTGCACGCAGTGCCCCGAGCACAATGCTGGGTCCTGGGCACGTGCACACACACAGCTCGGCCAGCATGTCCCTGCACTCAGTGTCCGCTGAGCAAGACCCCAGTGGTCCTTCCCCATAGCCCTGTGAGCCCACAGACGTGCCTCCTCACAGCTGGATGAAGGCCTGACCTACTGTTTGCCAGAGCCTGGGACTCAGCTGTTTTGTCAGCAGCTCTGACAGACCCCAGAGGAGAGGATGAGAAAACAGAGTCTGTTGCTACCAGGGAAGGTGCCAGCCCTGCCCCTGAGCAGGAAGTCTGCAAACTCTTGGCCACTGCCTTCAGTGACCTGTCACCTATGTGGGGGCACAAACAGCCTTAAGAAATAGAATCAGAATAGAAATACCAAGTTCTCCACACATAGGACACATACATAGCTCTCGTGAACCTGTTTCAAGTTTTACGTGCATGCCCCAGGACCAGGTCACCCTTGTGACACGCAGGCTTGTCCATAACCTGTGGGACTGAACATCTATAGCACCATTCTGGAAATGAACTTCATCTTCACGTAGCGTACAGACAGGAAGCAGACACACAGGAAGCAGACAGGCCTCACGTCTTGATGCGTCTCCCAGCACGATCACATTCAGTAACTGTCAGACGGAGATGGCATTGTTACAGCTCCCCGCACCCCCCCCCCCAACTGTTAGCCCAGTGGCACCGTTTTGCTCCAACATGGAGAAAGCAATTGGGGATGAGCTGGAATCACGCACCTCACACTCTTGTGTGTGTTTGTTTTACTGTTACCTTCTGTTCTCAGCACCTGAAAACGAGTTTCATGTAGAATCACGACATATAGTTTGAGTTCACAGGAAACTCAGGTGAAATGACAGCATGTTGTTTAAGAAGAGGACAAGGCAGGAAGTGAATGCGGGACACTGAGCAGGAGGCACAGGGCCCAGTTTGAGGAGCACAGGCGCCGCATGCTGCTGGGGGCAGGGTGGTCAGGCTTCTCGCCCCTGACCACCCTGCCCCCACCTGTCCACGCTCACTTCCTCTCCAGCATGGCCCTGATGCGGTCCACAGTGCTGGCATCACCAGTGATGTTCCTCACTGCAAGGGAGACTGTGCAAGGCTCCTCCCCACAGGTCTCCACTATACTTCACATTAGGAAAAAATGCATTCAGAACTAGGATCAGTTATAATAAAGGCCAGACAGCTCGTGTTGGCATCTCTGAGGTTCCAGTTACACACACACTTCTATGGACTTAACCTGCAAACCAACCAGTGGGAAAGGATGTTATAACCTTCCCACAGAAACAGGAAGGGCACACCTGGTGCTCTCCACACCAGTGGACTCCACAGTCACTCCGTTGAGCCTAGAGATTTGAACCAACAAGATGCTGAGATTGATGGAACAAATCCAGGAAATTAACTTCAAGTTTCACAAGGAAGTGAGCTGCTTGTCACACAGTGGTCTCCTTGTCCCCACCTCCCAGAACACCTTTTCCCACTCACAAAGTAGACACAGCGGTTAGCAGACCCAGACCGCACTCGAAATAGTTTACAACTCCACCCAGATTTCCCTGGGTCTCCAAGGAGAGACACAAAAAATATAGGCGACACCTCACATGTGACTGGTGTGACATCAGCAAAGGGCTCATGTTTTGGGCTCAGGTGCATGTACATGTTCAGATGTAAGTACATTTTTACATGTTCTTAATGAAGCAACCCAAAAAACTCTGATTGGTCAAAAACACAGTAGATAACGGAGTCATGGCTATGGTTCACAATGTGAATAAAACACACCTGTCAAGGTTAAGGCGATGAACATTTCTCCTAAAACCATCTGCCAAACTCATCGTTCCCTGTCCCGGCCATGCTACCTCACAAGCCTCAGCTACTCCACCACCAAAAGGATCAGTCTCCTGGTCACCAAGATGCTGAGGGAGAAATGACACCATCAGCCCAGTCTCCACCATCACTCATCCTTTAACTGGAAAGGAATCCTTCCCTCCAGTTTTCAAATTTAGGTTTCGATCACCAACGAAAACGAAGACGTTGCCCCATCAACAGTATTAAGAAATTTCATGCTTTTAAAAACATGATGAAACATTTCTTTTTCTTGCTCAATGAGTTACCATGCCTTAGCTCTAGTGATCCTCTCCCACATCCCTGTCACATGTTACCATCATGTCACACCCAGGTTCTTATTAGCAAACTGCCTCAGACGTTTCAACAATACGACACAGTTTAGAAACCCAACCGCCACGGTGCAACTGAAGCCCTCATGACCCTATTTTCCCAGAGTTCCTCCCATTTCATTTAAGCTGGAACTCAGAACAAGCAATGACACTATTCTGTGTTCCCAGGCAACTTCCAGGCCCCATCAGATACTGCCAAAGGGGCCGCTGTAAACCTTCCCGAAGGAGCAAAATGACAAATTCTGTCACTATCACACCGGGTATCAGTAAGGATTTCTACTTTCATCTTTACCAGTTCACTGTATTTTTTTAGTGTTTCCCCACTGGTGAATTCCTAGGCTGACCAGACCTCCTATTTTAAACAGGACAGAAAATAGCAGTACTCTCCTGTGTCAAGTGGTACGCCTGCTCAGCCTAGTCTCACTGGGCTAAATTCAAGGTGTCAGTGGGCTGACCAGATGTACCACGTGACACAGGACAGTACCGTTGTTTTCTGTGCCATTTAAACTGGGACTTCTGCTCAACTTAGTGAATTCCATTAGTCACCAAGATGTAAAAGGGCTAACCTAAAAACAAATTATGTGTAACTTGCAATCTTAAGGGAAGATTTTGTTAAACAAATACAAACTCCACACAGTCTTACAAATACCCCAATATTTTTCATGAGTGAATACAAATACAGAAAACTTCATCTCTTTTGGCTGACATGGAACATGCAATTGTTTTCTTTTATTTTTGGAACACTAGGTCAGTACAGATGCCATGAATTACTACCGTGTCGTCACCAGAAGATGTAAATGAAGGGTTACTCCTGACTGATCCTTTGCTGTGATGTGCGGACTTAGGAAGCAACAGCTCTTTCTCAATCCAGAGTCAAAGTATCACTCGTGTAAAAATGTTCTCGTACAACAAATAGAGATGCTTCATTCACAACTGTAATTTCATGTTTATGACACTGTGTCACACAACTGTCACCAAGTGCTGGCTCACTGGAAAGTCTGGGCAGCCCAGCCACTTCACGACTCCAGGAAGTGGTATTGTGCCGTGATATTTATTCTGGGGCCATATTTAACATATTCAGACACTTATGTCATGTACTCCATTCCACCTACCTTATGACGTACAAAACAGTGTCCACATTTCACAGAAGGAAGTGACACTCAGATGTGAGCAGAAGCTTGTACAAGGTCGTGCAGCTACCGAGTGGCCTGATGGCAGGCCCATCACCCTCATCCACTGTAAGTCAGTCATCGTCTTTTGCACAAAGATGTTACACAGGTCACTGCCTTGACCCAGGCCCCACATCTGAGGCCCCCATGTCCCCTGACCTACGTCCCTGCATACCCAACCCCTGAAGGTGTACACCGACGGTTTCTCCTTGTCATCTAATGTCGTGCAAGATATGATTTCACCAGCCACAACCAGAGACCGTGCAATATAACTCAGCGCCCACCCAAGTTTCACATAAACACCCAGTCACTTAGGGGGACATAAGTCACATGAGCCCTCACATCGACATGCCTGGAAACACAGATTTCCTAGCCACAGTCATTGTATGAGAGAGCAGAAACTGCCTTCGTGGATTAGTGAGCTCCAGCATCAAGTTCTTCCACCCAAGTTTCTCCAAATACTGAAAAATAAACAGTAAACATCACTCCCTTTAAAGCAGACTGGAGTATATCTGGGAGGTGGAAAGGTAACAGTGACACCAACAGCTTCCTGACCCCAGAAATGTCACACAAGTTACCACAAGGCGCAGGGCGCTGCCCTGAGAAGTGGAGGCCTGCACTCACGTGGTTCCAGTAACAATCAGGACAGATAGATGACAGTCTCCTGGGAAAAGAGTAGCAATTGCATTGGGGGCAGAAAGCTCCTGGGAGTCACTGAGCACCTTCAGGATGCACTGCCCATTGCAGATCCCTACCCCAGGACTCAGTTCCTGGGGACAGTGACCACAGCTGCCCATCTGCCTGGAGCCCCACCTACCTGCAGCTGCCCATCTGCCCTGAGCCCCTCCCATCCGCAGCTGTCCATCTGCCTCGAGCCCCGCCCACCCAAAGCTGCCTATCTGCCCCGAACCCCTCCCACTGCAGCTGCCCATCTGCCCGGAGCTAAAGCTGCCTATCTGCCCCAAGCTCTGCCCACCCGCAGCTGCCACTCCGCCAGTCCCAGCACGGTTACCCGTGGGCACTCATGTCCTCATCCTTCCCAAAACCACGGTGACCTCCTACATCCAGGGCCCAGGGCTGCCCCCGTGGCACTGCCCATCCCATTTGCCATTTAGGTCCAACCACCCCAACATGCCTTCCAACCTCAGCAGAAACGCACCAGCCTTTTTGTCTGAAGCAATAGCCAGAAACACAAAAACGCAGTGAAACAGACAGACATGGGGTGCTACCTTCAACCCCAAACTCCAGTTAAGTGTTCAGACAGTTTGTCTCGAAAGATGCCTTGTGTAAAACGTGCATGGTTTTGTGTTACTGTCTTGAGAAATCACTAAAGATATAATTTGTAACCTCATCTTTACCTGAAACTTTTAAATGCACACAAGTCAGTCCTGACTTACTCTTGACTTTGAAATGCTCTGTGGTCAATCTAACTAAACTTTTTTAATAGGGGATAACTGTGAGGGGAGGATTTTAAACTCCTGTATAGCTAGAGTCCCCACGAGAGCCCACAGGGTGGACATGATGTGACCTCTGACAGGTCAGGGCACAGAGGGACGGAGGCAGCCGGAGGGGTCCAGAGTATATGTATGTGTCCCCTGTTTTGTGTGTGGGGGTGTCACGTCCCCGCATGGAACCTCCTTGAGGGGTGCGGCTCAGAGATGGGCCAGCTTGGGCGGTGGGAGCACCTACCTAGCAGGAAGCCCTGCCTGTGCACGGCGGCTGTCACCTAGCAGTCAGGCTGGAAGGAGGGACAGTGACAACTCTGGACCTGAGCAACTCGCCCTGCATTGTGAGGTTCTGGAATAAGACAGATCTCTATCCTGGCAGCTGCCCTGGTGTGTCACCCTCCCAGGGGGTGCTGTTCACTGTCACAGTGATCAGGGTGAGGACGAGAGGGCCACATACACACATGCAAACAAATATACATACATAGGCACACATACATGCATACAAGGTCGGACAATTAATTCATGTGTGTATGTACATATGGACACAAATGCACACATACATACATGCACACACATACACACACACACACACACACACACACACACACACACACACTAAGAATAACCTGATCCCTGCCTGGTAATAAACTCGGGCACAGATAAGAGAAGCAGAGGATGCATTTTTCCGGCCATGGGGACAACTGCCTCCCATCATAAGAGGTTAGAATGTCGCTGAGGAGGGCCAGTGCATCACTGCCCCTCCCCGTTGGGTCAGTCCTCTTCCCTCTGAGCACTGTGACATGATTAGTGCATCCCACACTGTCCACACAGGGAATGTGACTAACATAGACACTGCATGAAACATTTCAGATGCATATCACCCTGTGCCAAGAGAAAATCCTGCCCAGCTGCAAATTCACTTGCAAAGCACCCAGGCGGTGCCATTCCATTCTGCAGAGAGATGGGCTGCTCCACTAAAGCCTCCACAATGGAAGCTGCCCTTATCTTCCTGAACAACAGCCTCAGAAAATGCACGCTCCCTCTTAAAACATAATAAAGGACAGTGCATCCACATTTGCGCTCCTGGGAAAGTGATGCCCAGACAGTTCCTGCTGGGGACCCCTTCCCAGCTGGAAAGGTGTGAACATGACCCTAAACCACTCGGCTCCAAGTTGAAGGACCCTCAGAAGGCCAATTGCCAAAACACTAATCATGTCCCTAAAACAAAACCCCAGCCCCATTCAATGCCTAAGTGACCCCACGGCAGCCCCTCCTCAGCTTGTGTCCCGAGAGACTTGGCTGCCATTTCCCCACATGTCCAAAGGAGACGGAGGGGTGAGACCTTGTCTGTCCCCATGCAGATGTCACACACACACACACACACACACACACACACACACACCCTCCGCTGCCCCTGGCTCATATCGTGGGCAGAACTCCCCCTACCATCCAAGCCTTTGAAATAAGTCAGGAAAATACTCAAGAAAACCAGATGCCACATAAATGTGTCCCTCACCCCCATTCCCGGGGCATCTTCTGTTCTTGGTTTCCTAGTAGCTTTGCGTTTCCCAGCCATGGCTCACAGCAAGCACCTGCTATTCAAATATTTAATTTTTTCCCTACAGGAGACCCAGAAAGTTTAGGCCATACATCTATCTACCCATGAAAAGACAAATTGAAATAGCCAAAAACACCAGCAAAAACAAGTCACTTATATCTAACGACTAGAGAGATCATACAAAGTGGCAGACCCCAGTTCCAGCCACCCCTGCAACTGCAGCATCTGTACTGGTGGGTCCTGGAGGTCCACCCCCACCGCCCGAGCCCACACACCTGCTGCAGGTGATGTGGAATGTGGAGGATGAGTCACTGAGAATGTGGAGGTCAGAGTGAGTGTGCGGACATCCTCACAGCCGGGCTCTGCCGCACATCCCACACACCGCCCTGGGTGCTGGTGTCAGGCCAGGTAACAAACAAGAGACAATGATGCTGCCATGGGCAGCCCAGTGTGCTGCAACCTCAAAGTGGAGGCACTGCACCCTGAGAACTGATGCACACCACCACGACAAGCCACGCCGCACGGGGCTGCTGGCCAGTGCTGTGGGTTACACAGCACTACAACCCACGGTTCACAGAACAGGTGCCCAGCCATGTGACCAGTGCCAGCCTGCGGCTACAACCCTCCAGATGTCACACACGCAAATGCAGCTCCCTGGCGACCAATGTGCCCCTGGCCCCATGCTGGAGGACTGCCTCCCACCCCACCGTCCCCAGGGTGTGCTCCCCCCAACAACAAACATATGGCTGGAGGCAGCAGTCAAGCGTCCACCTACCTCAACGATCCGGTCATGGATCTGCAGGCCGCCGTCCTTGGCCGCGGGCCCGCTGTCAATGATCCTGGACACGAAGATGCCTTCGCTGGAAGATCCATCGTGGCTGTCCTTTGGATAAAAAGACATGCGTGTGAGTGCGCAGCCCCCAGCGCTCTGAAGACAGCCCCAGGGCCTGCACGGTGGGGAAAAAGGTCTGCGTCCTCTGATCTTTCTGTTGTAAAACGAGGGAAACACACGCAGGTGGTGAAACGGCTCAAACCACCGCAGAAGGTGTTAAATACGCCCCTCCCATGCGCACCTGTGTGTCGTCCCAGCTCCTCCCCAAAACCTCGTCTTCCGTTCTTTAAGCATGCAAATGGGCTCACGCCCTTCCCACCCCCAATCCTGACACTGTGCAGGTTTCTGTGAGCCCTACTATCACCCTAACCCCTCCATGGCCACCAGCGCCATCCCAGGTGCCATCGGAGACAGAGCTGTGCCATCACCGCGTTGCCTGCATTTTGAGACATTTCTCTGCTGGAATTCAGTCAGAGGGCCAGCGCCTAGCAACGGAGGCGTTGGGCCACAGGGTATGCACGTGTGATGGATATCGCCAAGGATTTATGCAGACAGCACCTCGCACGGCATTTCCCTGCATCCTCAGCAGTGAGCCGTTTGTGATATTTAGCAGCTTTTCAACATCTAATGACCTGATGGGGGAAACAGGTATTTTACACCTGTTCTGATCTGCAGCAGAAAAACTCACCACCCTCCCAAACCTAATTATTTATGGTCCTTCGAATCGCCTCAAACAAACCCTGTTAGATTGTTCACGCTCTACACTGGAACTTTCCAGAAAGGTGGCAGCCTACCGCCCACTCCGTCCTCTCTACAGAACCCAATGCCCCAACAAGCTCAATGGAAAGTCAGACCAGGAGAAACCCTCCCTCGGCAAGCATCTGCCTCACGTTCCAGCAAGTACGATGTTCCTCAAAAGGTCCGCAATCTTCCATCGTGGGAAGCTCCTGACCATAGGGCCATAAGGTCTTTTCAATGAGAATTGCTGTGCAGGAAAGCACACAGAAATTCCATCTGCTAAAAAACCAAAACTAGGAAAATGCACTTTCCTCTTCAAACAGCAAGGAAACCCCATACCATGCAGAGGGACGGGGTGACTGTGAACGTGGGGGTCCCATCCACACACCTTCAAGTGCAACCATGGTCACTACGAGAGGGATATGCACGCCCCCCACCCCTGCTCATGGAGACAAAGGAACCCACAGCGCAGCCTGCAACGAGCCATAGGTGTTTTTTCCAACCTTTATCCCATGTGACAAAGTCGGGTCCCTAACTGCCATCTGAGTTCCATCAAGGCGTCTCCCCACAGAGAAGAGAGGGGTCAGTGAGACTGTGGGAACCGTGCTGCATCACCACCCCTGCGGAACGTCTGTGGGGCCCCCTGGTAGTGCACAGCCGCCCGATCTGCAGGTGCGGTGTGTCTGCACGGCCCCTGCCCACCGCTCCATGGTGGGCACAGCTATGGGTCAGCAGCCCCTCTGCCGAGCACACACGACGCACTGGGTCCTCAGTGAGCTCTCTGTCCACTGCTGAACCCGCCCATGACCACAGGTGGCAGGATGGTTGTGATCCATTTGGGAAATGAAACACCTGACA
The DNA here is from genome assembly GCA_004026885.1 of Lyroderma lyra. Lineage (NCBI taxonomy): Eukaryota > Metazoa > Chordata > Mammalia > Chiroptera > Megadermatidae > Lyroderma > Lyroderma lyra. Next base: position 53,320 of record PVJL010007111.1, on the reverse strand, counting down.
CAGAGTAGGTAAGCGACTTCAGCACAGGACGGTGTGAAGCCTGGTACCAGCCCCTTCTGAGACATATGCTCTCAGGGTGACACCGTCTCCCACTGAGAAAAGTCTCACAGATGCACACACCATTGGGCGGGCAGCGTTCCAGGCTCTGGAACATTCCACTGGAGGAGCTGGAAGAGTCTCCCTGGGCCGGAAAGGATTTATGGATGAGCCTGTGTCCCCTGAGGGATGATGTCAACGTGTCAACAGAGAAGAGAGCCGCGGTTGGCTCTGACTCCACCGCTCTGCATTTCTTGGCTGGAAGGGAGAAGGAGATAGGGGCTGGGGTGTTGGCTTCAGTCCATTCCGCAGAATTCTGCACTCAACACAAGGACTTTTATCCAAGGAGCCTCAGGAAGTTCAGGCAAAACCAGAGGAGCAGGCAGGCGCAAACGCCCTGGTCCAGGTGAAATCACGAGGTGCAGGGCATGCAGAAAGCAAAGTGGGAGGAGACCAGACCCTGCCTACCATAGGTGCTCGGTGTTTTTCACCAACGATGTCGTCTCTGCCGTCTGTCTGTCCCCACTGCTAACACGTTTGGACTCCGTGCTCTGTTCAAGGTGAACGCACAGGGTCCAGGAGGAGTGTGCTTTGCTGGACAGGAGAAGCAAGAGTGACTGTCCTCACCCCAGGGGCCCCTGATGGTGATGTGCCCTTGCCAAAGCTGAGGGGACAGTGGGACACACAGGGCTGGCTCCCACCACTGCTAGTGGATTCCGAAAACTATGAACTGGGGGTGTGCTCTGCTCAGCATGTCCATCCTGCATCACGCAATGAAAAGCCTGATGTTGGAGCTGCTGGCCAGTTCGGGGCTCAGCCCAGCCACCACCAACGTAATGGACCTCCCCCAGCAAGGAGGTCATGGCTCCCATTTTATAGCAATAAAGCATTTTTTAATTAAGGCATGTGTGTCATTTCTTTAGGCCATCGGTTCCCAAGCAACAGTACGTGTATGCCTGGGGGTACGTGCTGAGCCATTCAGGGGTAGGTGAAGAATTACCAATAATGGCAAAAAAACAATTAAAGTAAAAAATGCAAAACATTAGTCATGGAACAATGAATGTTGAATTGGAATCACCATTAATGCAGACACTTCAAAATTAGATCACATCAGCGAATGATGATTGGGGAGAACGTGGCTATGAACCTTCCCCCCAAACTGCTCCTCTACCAATCATGACGCACAGTTTCAGAACAATCCATTTGCAACAGTTCTAGAACTTCCCAAAACATATAAATAAGTCTGTAACCAGACTGATCAGTTTAGTTATTGACTGAGTAAAAGTAAGTGCATTGCCTTTCATTATGATTCTTTTCATGTAGTTTTTTTATTTAACCTTTCACATAGTTTTGATTATCGTGATTTTTAAATGTGTCAGTTATGGATCAGTGGCTGAAAACAGGAACTGTTAAAAAACCTACACTTGGCATGGATTATAACTCAAGCTCGACGATCCCACTAACAATGTCTCAATCAGCTAGTGACCTGCATGACATTCATTACAGACTTTTCAGATAACACAAATAAATATTATTACTAATAAATGAAGTTTGTTAAATAATCATCAATATTTAACTGTTACGAATATTGTAAAATTAAATTTGTGATTTGTCCTTATAGTGTAGCAATTTCTCTTTCCTGACTTATGACCTCATTTCCACTATTTTACATTAAGATTGGCACTGAACAAAAATGTCAGTGTTTAGAAAAGCTGTTTTTAAAAAAGGGGGGTACGATGTATAGAAATGGGCTTAAAAGGGGTGCACAGGTGGGAAAGTTTGGAAACCACGTGCTCAGACATAATGCTTTTGCACAGTTCATAGATCGTAGTGCAGTGTGAACATCACTTCTATACACTCTGGGGAACTAACACATTCGTGTGACGTGCTTTGCCCGGTGGCCCGGCCCTGAGCCTGCAGCATCTCGCAGGTGCCCCTGGCGCAGACCTCCTTGTTGGGCACAGAGTCGGAGAAGCTCCCGATACATCGGCCGGCGACCTGCGCCTCCGTGTGCTGAAGGTGCTTCTAAAAGCAGGTGGCGAGGGGAGGAGAAATGTGACTATGGCAGCGACAACGGCATGGCCCATGCTGAGTTGTGCTCGAAGGCAGACATGTTCTGGGAGGTGCACTGGAGCACATGACAGTCCCAAGCCTGTCGTCTCCAGGGGCCCCGCTCAGACACTCACCGCGTGGAGCGGGGAGCACTGCCCGTGGAACTCAGCAGGCCACCTGGGACCCTGGTCAGCTGGTAAAGGTCAAAGACGAACTAACAAACCCCAAGCTGACATATCCCTACAGTTTCTTAGGAATTTCACCAACACAGTGGGGTCAGCTACGTAGGGGTCGCCCCCTGCCCCCACTGTCATACTTTAATCTCATCCCGTGAAGTGTTCTTGTCCATGTGCATGTTTCACAAGGCAGATAATGTGTTACTTAGTCATTGTAGACTATGTATCACCTGTAACTATGCTGTCATTTCCGATAAATGATTTGGTAACCGTGGCCAAAAGCAAAGAAACCTCAGGATTCTGCCTCGGTCCCAACTCTGTCCCCATTCGTCCCAGGCCTAGTGGGGGCCTCATGGGCCCGCTGCGTTTCCCTTTAGCTCAGTGGTCTGCACAAGAGGGTCCGTGGCACGCAATGCACCAAAACGATGAGAGAATGAATTAGAAATAGGATTCACACTCGCCTTTAACATCACCGTTTGGAATGCTCCATTTTGGACATAACTTTTAGAGTCAGTGGTAAGTACCTGAAACCAACAGCTAACTACACACTCAGTGTTTTCTACAGTTAAGAGTGCTCAGCTCAAGGGACTGGACGTGGACTTGTCATCTAACAAACTCCTGCTCATCCTCCAGAACCCTGCTGTGATGCCCCGTCCCAGCACGCCACCCCCAGACACATCCTCAGCTGCACCCAGGCATAGAGAATGGCAGTGACAGTGCCAGATGCCCTGACCTCATCTGACTTCATCCGTGTCCCCTTCCTGAGGTCCATGGGGCAGGGCTCACCTTCACCACCTCCCATGGCGGGCATCCCCTTGACTTTAGGTCTCAGTGTGCATTGCGTCCTCTCTCCTGCTCAGCCTGCCCAACTGAACCCAACTCCCAGGGATCCCTCGTCACTCCTCCCTGCCTGTCGCTCTGACTTTTCCTGGTTTCTGGCCCAATGTCCCAGCTGGATGAGCATAAGGACCTGGTCCCCCCACCCCCAGCACACGTGTGACTTCCCTTTTCTGTTCCTTTCCTCTGTTTTCCTTTTGGGCCAAATGGTCCAAAAGAGAAACAAGTAGGAGATGACACACGTTCCAGCCGCCCCTTCCTCGGGCACCATCTCCGCAGTCGGACAGGCAGGGCCACCCCAGGGGAGGGAGGCCACAGCACAGGGGGCAGAGAGTGCAAAGGGCGTTTCAACCCCACAGAGGCAGGTAAGAGGTCTCCAACTGCGGGGCAAACAGCGGGCCGCCACTCGGGCCCCCCACACACACAGCAGCCGGGACCCAGAGCTAGACAGCCCACGTCAGCCATGTGAGGCCAGGAGGATGCTGGGTCAGGTTCTTGCGGTGGGAAGGGGGAGCTGCACGATGCTGGGTGAAGGCCCCACCTGGCTCCCGCTCCTGGCCTGGCCCCCTGCCAGCCACATCATGGAGAGGAAGACCCACCCAGCAAGGGACATACCGCGCACGGCCGGCCACCGATGATATTGAATCCCAGGGAGCCGGAGTCGCGGTGCAGGACAAGGGTCAGGCTTCTGGTGTCTTCACCCTGGAGGCAACAGATGAGGTCAGAGTTCACTCACAGCAGAATTGAGATGACAGGCATGTCCCTCCTATCTAAGAGGATGCAGGGACCCCCACCACTGGTCCTCACATAGCCCAGGCCCCGAGGGAACCTGGGGGCTAAGATGCTGTCCTGTGTGCAGGCCACACATATGTCCAGATGCCATCCTATCCCTGGAGGGCCTGCTAGAGATGTCCCCCTGCGCCCCAGACCCCCGCCACTAGTGAGAGACTGTCGGTCTGCACACGTGTGTGCCCTGGGGCACGCCCAGTGTCCACAGCTGTTCTGCGGGCCTCCAAGCCACCCTGAACAGCAGCGTCGGAACAGGGACGTTCATGGAAGTTCCCATGCATGTGTGGCATGTCAGCCTCACCTGTGCTCAGACCACTGGGACATCAGACGTGTGAGAAGACACAAACACTCTGCATCTTCCTGGAAGGGACAGAGTGTTTTCACAGGGTGACACTGTTGTGTTCCCAGGACACCTGGGATTGTCAGCATCAGCCCCTCTGTGTGACACACACACAGAGTGGCCTGGGCAGATCCCACTCAGGAAGGTGCCACCAACCAGCCCGGCATGGACACAGAGCACAGAAACGTCTCCAGTTGGAACCGTGTGCAGGTCACATGCACTGACTGTCAGCTCGCAGCTGCTACACTCACATTTTCTATTTAAATGTGGTATTATTCAAATGCAGCTTTCTAAAAAATGTGAAATGCTTCTTTTCCAAGCTTCCTTGACAACACAATAAAATGCTCATTTCTTCAGGGTCTCTCTCTTGACATGTCATGGAATATCTTAAGGTAAAACAGAAGCAGGGCCGTTGGCCTCCTGAGTCACTGGGCAACTAACCTGTGTGATGACAACCGTATCCTGGTTTTAAAGTCTTTTTTCTGCCCAACAGCAGCCTCGTGCAAAGCGCCTGTGATGCTGATAAACTGAGCTGCAACAAGGCAACAGGCAACACCCATCACTATAACTGAATCATTCTTTAATGTAAATGCTGTGGATCAGTGTATCCTCTGCCTCAGAGGTGGAGACCTTGGTAGGCCCCCCAACACGGGAAATACGCGTGTCATCATCCATGTTACATTTCTCGTGTTTATGACTAATGACGGACAGAAGCTGCACAGTCATGCCGTGACCCCAGGCAGACTGCTCTAGTTCAACAAAGTCAAGTGGTGCACTAAAGAGAATGCACAATCATGTGGTTTAAAAAGACCAGTTTTAAATGTGCTGTGTGATAAGCACTTATACCTTGAAAAGAAAAAAAAAAGAAAGGAAAATAAAAAAACCTGATCACGCTACATCAGCAATGACAGCAGCGAGCAGCCCTTGGCTGCGTACACGTGACAGAAACCGCCAGTGCCCGGCTGTATTTACAAACGCAGCCAACCTTAGCAGCCACACGGCTGCTGTCCACGGGACCCACGACCTCCTTTCTTGTGTCCCACACGCACAACTAACAAGAAACCCGTGCCCTGCACTGGGGCTGCCTCTTCACGTGGCACACAGGGAAGGAGGGCATGCAGGCCAGCACCATCTCCAACCCTCCTCAGATAGTTCACCTGCTGGAGTCCCAAAGTCCCATAAGGGGACTTACCCAAGAAGCCACATCAGAACCGAAGTTCAAATTGTTCGTAAACTGTTTCCCTCCCAAAGACCCAACCTGCGACCCCAGGGACACCCGCGTCTGGCCTTGGCCTCCAAGAAGTGGCAGAGAGTCCAAACCCCACTCTGCCCAGCCAGACAGAACAACCGAGCAGACCATCCCAAAGCAGGAAGGGGCCTTCTCGGCGTCTGCGTGCCCTGGACCCAGCCTGCTGCCCCGGAGCCCTGCCGGCCTGAGGACTGACCCATAGTCATGAACCAATGCAGGGGGACAGCAACATGTGACGCTGGAGCAGGAAGAAGAGAGAAGCCAGGGCTGTGTGGTGGCCGCACCCTGTCCATCTAATGACCGGAGGTCGTGTTCTTTGCATGCTCACCCTCCTGCCCTGAAACGACCTCAGAAACTCAGTTTAGTTTCAAATTCCCCAGAAGAAATATGAGCATTTACACACTGGGCCTCGGGTGACCTGTTAACATGTTAACGTGAGTTCCCGTCCACCGTCTAACCGGCTCCTGGGCTCAAAATGCCTCAGAAGCGGTGGGCACTCCCAGGGCTCCCAGCGGGGCAGGCGGGTGTGCGCCGACGCCCCCAGCAGCTGCTCCCGGGCCGCGCAGATGGCGCCTTAAAGGCGGCAACTCCCAGCACAGGGGGTGCTAGATTGGTGTTGGCCGGTGTGGCCATGACATTTCCCAAGGGCCTGACATGGTCCCTGCACACACACTCTCTGTTCCCAGTATAGAGAGGGGGCCGAGCCCCATACCACACGGACAGCCAGTTCCCCAGCATCCTGCGAGGGGCTTGGGGGCAGAGAACCGGCAGGTACATCGACCTCAGAGAAGCCGACAGTGGCACGAGCCATGCCCCGCTCCGCCAGCGGGAGCCCAGCCCAGCCCAGAGCTCAGCATTAAGATGACCCCAAACGTAACCTGCCCAGCTTTCAGCTCTAGGTTGGACTGGACAAGAATTGGAGGGCAGAGGAGGGGGTTGAGGAACAAAATCTGCAGTGAAAAAGCAAAAGTCACAATGTCCTTTGATTGTCAAAGGTACCTGATGGAGGCTGTAGACCCTTTTAAGTGCCCAAGTGCAAACTGCCCTCTGTGGGCCAAATCCCTACTGTTTTCTCTGTCACTGTTCTCATCCATACAGCCCGGCCTGGGGACATGGGACGCATGCCAGATCTTGATTGGTGTGGCAGGTCCCCAGACACCACCCAAGCCACTGTCCATTTGGGTTCTTTCTAAACCTCCCTGCGGTCCAATGACGGCTGTCCCAGAGATGGTGGCTGTGGGACTCATGGCCCAGAACCAGCCAGATGGGAAAGGAGACTGAAATCGAGCGACCACTGGTCTGTGTGTCATGGTGACAGAGCACCTCTCACCCCGTGGGGACGGGGCACCAGCCCTGTGTGCTGAGCGGTGACAAATGACAAAGGGCAGGATGTGCAGGGCTGTGATGATGCCTCGTTCCCGAAACTCAGACATCTTTGTGGCTCAAGCTGTTTCTAATGGAGATGCAGCTCTGCCCTGCGCCAGGCTCGGGTTCTGAGAGAAGGAATTCTCTGAGGAAGAACGGGAAAGGACACTGCTCCAGCCTCAGGCTGAGACAGCCACGAGCACAATACCTGAAGTGAGCTGAGGAAACAGAGCCATCAACACCGTGCACCTGCCACCAAGGCAGGGACAGAGAAGAGAGGCATGGGAAACGGGGCACAGTGGATTATGCTGACAAAAATCCTCATCTGAAAGTCAAATGGACTTTTGAAAAGTAACAGAAATAAGTAGACATTTTCAGTACTCCTCCAGATTATATTAATACACACACACACACACACACACACACACACACACAAATTCTGCAGCTGTATTTAAATAACCTGGAAATCCCTAGCCATCTACCTCTATTCCCAGGAGTCTGAATTCGCATGTGTGTCTCTGACTTGTGATGAACCTGTGTGCCTATCTATCGGCTGCGCCCATAGGCACTGCCTCACTTAAGAGTAAGCCATCAAAGAAACCCTGGGGATGGGCCAGCGAGGGCAATACAAGGCCCCCAGCAAAAGTAGAGCCCTTTCAGAGTCCCACCCCTTCTCCGCGACAACCATTTCAAACCCTAATGCCTGGGTGCCCAGCCTTGTAGTGTCCCTGGGCCACAGTGGAAGAGGAACTGTCTGGGCTACACATAAAATACACTCACACTGATGATAGCTGATGAACTAAAAAAAGGTCCCTGACTAATTTTCGTCATGTTTTAAGAAAACTTACGAATTAGTGTTGGGCCACATTCAGGGCCGTCCTAGGCCAAGGGCTGGACACGCTTGCCCTAATGTTTCTTCAGCTATTTACGTGAAGAAGAGCTGAAAACATACAGGGACCAGGCCCTTCGCGGGTCCAGTAAATGCTGGGCAGGTGTCACTGGGCACGTGGTGCACGCACCTCATGTAACCCAATGCCAACCCCACAAGTAGGCTCATCATAATCCCAGTTCAGAGAGACGAGGTGATTAAGGCCTGGAGCAGCTTGGAAGATACTCCCAGGGCCCACAACACTGAGGCAGGGGCACGTAGGCCCAATCACCAGCTGCAGGCTGCAGGCATGATGCAGCCCTGTCCAGGAACCCTGCAGCCTGCCTGGTGACACTAGCCCATGTCCCTGACCCACAGCTGCAGGGATTACCCCATCACATCCACTCTCAGAGGACAAGGGGCACTTGTAAATAGTAGCCAGCAAAAACACCATGGTGACTGCAGGGCCAGGACTCTTGTCTACATGACCGTCACCCAGTGCCAGGGACAAAGCCCACCCCAGCACTGCCCCTAGGCTACCTGTAGACACACAGACGGCATTGGTGAGAGAGACAGATGCTCAGGTCCCCCCCGTCAGCTGGGTCTTTATGGAGTGACTGTTATGTCGCACTTCCTTCCCTGTCCACCAGAACAGGCTCATGAGAACACAAACAGTCAGGGGACATGGGCCAACACACAGCTGGGAAGCCTGGGTGAGCAAACCGCAGCAACACATGCATTATGTTTTCAAATGTGCAGGTGTCTGACAGAGCCCAAGGTCAGCGGCTACCATGTCCTGTCCTGCAGGGCCTGGCACAGACCCACACACGGCACACAAGGACACAAGACACGGGGGCACAGGGGCATGAGGACATGGGACACGAGGACACAAGGGCATGAGGACACAAAACATGGAGGACACAAGGGCACAAGGACACACACACACACACACACACGAGTGTGCAGCCACAGGCACATGCGGGGTGGACCCTCTTCCTTCCCCCCAACCAACCATTCTCTAAGTTGCCAGGATGACAGTGACAGAGACAAGCCTGTGTTCCACCCCATGCTCCTCACTGACCTCAGCTACATGTCCCTTGCAGCCAAGCTTGGCCTTGTTTGCTCACCAAGCACTGGGTACCCAGCCCAGGGAAATGGGAACAGACCCCATCATCACAGACCAGTGGCCCTCAGACCCACCACCATGCGCCACAGAGGCACTGAGGGGTGTCTTCAACCTTCTGCGCATCTGCTCTCCACGGGCAGCGTGGCAGGTGGTGGGCCATGGGCACCTATGTCACACCTCACAGTCTCCTGAGCACAAGGTGACATACTGTCCCTGCACCTCCAACCCATGACATGTGCGTGCGACAATTGTGTGTATGTGTGTGTGCACGCGACAATTCTGATGCCTGGACAAGACCCCGGAAGGGGCACAGCCTCCCAAGAAAACGCTGCTCTCACTCTGCCCACAGCGTACGTATGAGGTGCGGGGTTCCAACCCCAGCTCTTCACTTGGCCTTAACTGAGCTGTTTCATCTCATTGCGCAGTCAGCATCTTACACACACACACACACACACACACACACACATACACACACACACACACCTGCCCAATGGAGATGAAGAAGCTTAAACACGCCTTCCCATTGGCACCCTAACCGCACGGCATCGGTGACATGATTTAGTCCCCCTGGCCCCCGCCCCAGCTCCTGGGTCTGTAGCCCGTGCAGAGCTGCCTCATGAGCAGGTAGTTCCTCACTATGTATTGTCACAGCGGTGCAGCCACCATCTCTGAGCACAGGAAGAACCACTTAGAGATAAACCTTCACAGAGCTCCCAGGCCAGACTCCCCTGTGACCACTGCTTCACGCAGGGTGTCTGGGTGACCTACTGGTAAAGCAGATCCGCACTTCCCTTACAAGTCGCTGACATGGAACAGATGTGACAGCCCGCAGTCCCCTTGCTGAAGAGGCTATGACGTACTCTGCGGAATGGCCACTCGCTGGCGGCCTCCCCCGTGGGCACGGGAACATTGGCCACACCTATGACACAGGTGAGTATCTCACAGTGTCCCCTCCGGAACTTGGGGCATCACACAGTGTGACCTGGGTGGATGTGGTGGAACCAAATGAAGGCCTTCCCCCAAACCCAGAAACGACTGTGTGAACTTTGGGGTCACAGAAACACTCGTTCTCTTTACATGTGCACTCACGCTTGCTTAGCGACCTGACAAGTCTCTGCTGACAGGACAGCCCTTTCAATCCTGAGCAAATACACATCAAGAGCTTGTGGCCATCAACCTAGAGCCAGGGGGACACAGCCCCAAAGAAGACAGGATCGTTCCAGGGGAGACAAACAGTACACAGCGCTCCTCGTGATGGAGCGGCAGCTGACAGACGCCATGCCCATGGGGGCTGATGGGAAAGTCTCCACATAGACCTGCTCTGCGAATCAAAGGGGGCTTCCTGGAGGTGGTGATGCTGGGGCGGGAAAGAGATGAATGCTGAGTGCTGTCAGAAAGGCAGGGGTGAGGTAGGGCTCACTGGCCAGACCAGCCAGAGGCCAGGGAATGAAGGTGAGACTGCAGCAAGGGGAGACCGGCACCATGTGGGGACCCTGCAGGGGCACCCTAAGGGCTGAGAAAGAGGCTGGGCTCCGTAGGACGTGGCCAAGAGCATATCCACACAGCAGCTGTGTTTCAGGCAACAGGCGACAGCGACTGGGACCCGGGCTGACTCTGTCCCCCAGGAGACACGCAAGGGTGTCTATAGGTCTGTTTGGTCATCCCCCAGAGCCCCGAACACCCACCCCCCAACACCCACCCGCAGCGCACTCAGGGCGGGCCCAGGTTTGAGAAAAGCTGGTCACCTCATGGGGCTGAGGAGCAATGCGCTGACCCAGGGCGTGTTCAGGACATGATACCAGGCCTTAAGCAAGGACGAGGTGGGGGCAGAGCGATCCAGGATGAGTCCCACCTTCTCAACAGGGACATAATGCTCAGCATCCCCCTGACCCAGAAAGTCCCAGCAGCTGTGCTGGACATGCCTGTGTTCTCAGGAGGGAAACTGAGGCTGGAGCACACACGAGGGTGACAGCTGCCTTTCTGGGCCACATCACCGGCTGTGCCACATTCAGGCAGTCTGGATTCTACAGCTTTGGCCTGGGGTCTCTGTCTAGCGCCAAGCAGAAGGGCTGTGTGGACATCGAACAGTAAAGCAGCAGCTGGGTGCAGGGGCCCAGTCACACACTTCTGTCTCTGCTGCCACTTGAGCCTGACCCTCATCCGGCTAAGAAGCAACTCGGAGAGTGACAGGTGGTCCAGCAGCAGCTGGGGCTTGTCACACACATGCTGGCCTCAGGGCCCGGCTGGAGCAGAAACTCAGCAGGACCAACAGGAGTATCTGTACAAGGGCTCCAGGTGATTCCAATGCCAGGACAGCGGAAGACCTGCTCCAGGTCACAAGGCAAAACAGGACCCACAGTGGCCACGTTGGGACAGCATCCACACACCCTGAGACTGAAGGTCACGTCAATAATGCTCGGTCACTTCACAGGACAAGCTCTGGGCCTTGAAGAGCTGGTGCTGAAAATCTTCTGAGTGTTTTTCATCCACCTCGGGCCCCTGGCATAGACGCAAGCATGATGACTTCACAGAAAAATAAAACCATTGTGTGTGAGCCCCCCCACCCCCACCCCCGCCATATGAGGAGGGGAATGGGGGGGGGGAGGAGCATCCCTCCAGCAAAATAATCAGGGTCTGCTGCTGTGGCTGCAGCATTAATGCAAAGGCACCCCATGAGGGCCACTCAGGGTTAACCCAGGGGTCAGAGGGGGAAGGCTCTGGAACGCATCTGCCCACTAGGCCAGGGTGTGAGGCCAGAGGCCCAGGCACAGCCCACAGGCCAAGCCACTCTAGCTCCAAGGGACCCACTATGTGGTCCCCACACTGAATACCTGATGATCCCACTGACCTCCCAACATGCCTTCAGAACCCCAGTTCTGACTCAAGTATGTCGTTTTGACTCTGAGAGAGAGTTTACACTCCAGAAAGAATACAGAAAGGCAAGAAGGAATAATAAACCAGCTTAACAATGACGGATGTATTCGCTCTGGGTAGAGGGTGGGTGAAGGTCTTAAGTATAAAAAAGTGTCACTAAAAAGGACGTGCGAACTCGAAACAGCAGCACAGACAGGAGCGCGCAGGGCCTCCTTCGCCCTGCACCCCGGACCTGCTTGGAGACCAGGCTCTGCCTCCGTGTTGGGGACAAGCAGCCCAGGCCTGCCTCGGAGCTGTAAATATTTGCCCTCCGCCCCCAGCAGAGAGGCCAGCTGTGAGGCTACAGCTGACAGACCGGGGGCGGGGCAGGCGGGGTGGGGGAGGGGAGGGAAAGGGCGGCTGGCCTGCTCGCCAGGAGGGAGGCTGGGGGAGCTACTTCTCGGGGGGGGGGGGGGGGGGGGGGGGGGGGGGGGGGGGGGCGTCACGTGGACCTGCAACCATGGAGTGCTAGCTACCCGAATCCCACCCCCTTGGTTGAAACAGTGGCTTTTAATCAGACCGGTTCCCCACCCCCACCCCCCCAGCGTGCCATATCTGGAGACATTTTTGGTTGCTGGAACTTGGGGGAGGGGATACTGCCGGCATCTCGTGGGTGGAAGCCAGGGACGCCGCTGACCAGCCCGCAGTGCACAGAACTGGCTTGTGTGGGGCCAGGATAACGTGCCCCAAGGCTGAGAACTCTACCTGATCACTTTATGGGAAACACTCTGGGCCTTGAAGAGCCAGAACCGAGAATCTTCTGAGTGTTTCTGATCCAGGTCAGTCCCCCTCCCCCATAACAAAGACCTAAACATGACTGACTTACAGAAAAAATACAACTGTTGTGCATGAGCTTCCTGGCATGCCAGCCCCTTTCGGAGGGGGAGAAAGGGTCTGTGGGTGTTGCTGTTCAACTTTGCAGGAGTTCCCTGATCTCTCTGGGCCTGCTGCCCCACCCTACAGGCCAACGCGGAGGACGACTGTAAAAGGCATGACTCGGCTGCTGGCACGTAAAACACTCAGTACAGGGCACTTGTGGATACACTGAGGAGCAGCAGCACAAGGGTGGTTAAGGGCTAGGCCTGGGGAATAGGGTGGGTTCAGAACCTAGCTCTGGCACCTGGACTCTAGAGACCCAGGACCAGGTCTGCCCTTCACCGCCCCCTTTCCTCAGAAGAGAAGCATCACACCTACCTTACTTGATTACAAAGGGAGCAGCTGAAGGGGCTTAGCTGGGGCCTAGCAGAGCAACCTCTACTGCTGCTGCCAACTCCGGACGTGGAGGGATCAGAGAAGGGCTCAGGGGTTACTTATGGGTAATGCCAAGCTACACTTGTTGGGCATTTACACAGCCCAGTCATGGTGCCAGCCCTTCCATCCTCTCCCTAAAGGCTGACGGGACTCCCTTGTACATTTAGGGGAACCTGGTCGTTAAGCCTGCTGGTCGCCGGCTGGTCTCCAAAAAACCCAGATTCTAAAACAGTTGTAACTAAGTCAGAAGGCTCACTCTCAATTTTTTATTTTTGTACTTGCTGCCCATCCAATTCTTTCTGAAATCCCCAGATGAACACCTGGGATGGTGCCTGGCTGTTTCACTCCACATCACATGGTCTAGGGACCATGGTTTCCAACTTTGGAGACATGAAGCAGCTTGCTAAAGGTCAGCCAGCTGGCTGAAAGCATAGCTCATGTCTAAATCCAGCCCCACCCCACCCCCCACCCCACCCATCCCCACCCCCGCACTCCTGAGACCTCTCTCCTGGTGTCCTCCTTACTCTACCCTGGCTGCAGGTTCCTGAGGACACGTGCATATGGGTCACCCTGGGCGTCACGTGTACAGCGACAATGTTTTCCTACCTTAATTAAATGAAGTCGTGCGACCTCCCCAAGACCACTGGCTGGGCTGGACGGCAAAGCTTGAACACACTTCTGTCTCTGGAGGCTTACTCACTCGTACTTTACCCTGGCCCTGGGCTCCTAATGGTTCCAGGTCCCCTAAAGTTACTGCGCCATACTTGGCCCTGTGCGCCTAGTAATCTGTAGGAACCATAGTTTCCAAGCCTGGCCTGATTCCGCGACGTGCTGCTGATGATACAGCTGGCAAGCAGCCTTAGAGGGGGAAGGGGGGAGCGATGCTCCCAAGAAGCTCCAGGCGTCCCAGTGCCCACCGGGCTCCGGGCGGGGCTGGGGGGGGCGCTGGCAGCGGTCAGGGTGGGCGCCTACCTTGCCACTCGGCGGTGCGGCCACGCAGCGGCTGAGCGAGTCCAGGCGCGCGCTGTACTCGGTGAACTTCTTCTGGTAGCGCAGGGCGGTCATCTGCAGCTCCAGCTGCGCGGCCGCCAGCTGCGCCACCAGCGACTTCTCGCGTTTGCCGGCGCGCAGCGCCTCCTTCTTGAGTGCCTTGTGCAACGCGGTCAGCCGGGCCTGCAACGCGCCGTTGTGCGCCAGCAGGGCCCGAGCGCAGCAGTGGCCGCCCGTGCGCTGCTCGCCAAGCGTGAGGGGCAGCCCGCAACCCTCCTGGCAGCGGCCCACAGGCCGCGCGTCGCACGCGTCGCGCATGTGTGCCTCCACGTCGCGCCGCAGCAGCACCTCGGCGCACCCCGCGTGGCGGCAGCGCGCGGGCGCGAAGTCGCAGCGCTCGAGGTGCTCGGGCAGCTCCTGTAGCTTGACCACCCGGCCGCAGCCGCGCCCCGCGTGGGCGCACTTGATGTCCAGCTTGAGAATGAGGCGCTTGAGCGGCAGCACATGGTTGAGCTCTTTGGCCGACAGGCGGCCGCGGCAGCGCGCGGGGCAGCTCCCCTCCTGCACCACCCAGGGCAACACGCAGCCGGCGCAGAAGACGTGGCCGCACGGTGTGGTCAGCGGGTCCTCCAGGACCTTGTGGCACAGCGCGCACTTGAGGTCCGGGTCCACGTCACCATCGAAGCGGTCCAGCTCGAAGCCCATGGTGGGACCGGGCCGGGGTCGCCGCCGGGCGAGCGGGCCCCTCCCTCCCTCCCTCGCTCCTTGCGAGGAGCCCAGTCCCGCCCGAGCGCGCGCTCTCCCCGGACTGAGACCAACCGCGCCAGACTTCCTCGGAAAAGGCCGGAGGAACAGGGCTCCTCCGCCGTATTTGCGCGAGCGCGAGCGCACGCACATCCTGCCCCGACCGCGCCCGCCCGCTAGCCCCTGGCGCAAGGGAGGGGGCGGGGAGGCCGAGGGGGGCGGAGAGATGCAGGGGCTCGCGGAGGAGCCCGGCCCCACAGAACGCCCGCCTGCACCGTCCTCTCCGGGGACTCCTCTCGCTTTCTTGGTTTTCGCTACAAGAGGCTAATGCTGGCCGAGAAGAGCTGTTTGCAGCCGAGGCTGCTGCTTTCGCTCAGCCGCTGTATCCCGGAGCCGCTTCCGGGACGGACCCCCACTGCGTCCTCCCCTCCCCTGCCCCGCCCGCTCTTCGAGGCTGGTTGCAGATGGCGAAAAACTTGTGGCGCCGCTATGCCGGCACTTAAGGTCCTTGCTGAATTCTTCCAGGGACAGTTGAGGGCCCGCAGGCCGCTCCCGCAGCTCCAATCCGCACCTCAGGCTGTGCGCCCCGGGGTTGGCGGCTGCGATCCCCGGGAAGGGGGCGCGTCTGCGGCGGAGAGGCCCGGCTTGGGGCCGTCCCACCTTCCCTGACACCACTCCAGTGTCTGCTGCCGAGTGGCCCGCGCCGTGCTGGCCCTTCAAAGTCGCCAGTACGGCGTGGTCACAGCACCGGGGCCACTTAGAGACCATCTCCCCTTACGAAGGCCATGCGCTGGCCCCGGGTAGCACCCCCGCCCCCAGTCCTGACTTGTTTTTTTTCCTGTTTTCCAGAGTTTTCCTAGGACACTTTGTTATGTGTTCCTGTTCCAACTGGGGAAACTTGAGCTGGGGGCTCGGGCAAAGTATGTCCTCCAGGGTCCTGGGGAGCCGTGATTGGCAGGTTTTAATGCGGATTATGACCCGGTACAGTGGTGCCTGTGGGCCCAGCTTTCAGGTGGCCCTGACTGACTCTCTGGTCGTGGTAGGAAGCGGCCATCCAAGAATCTGGGCCTCTTCAGGCAAGGAAGCCCCAGGGGCAGCGCCCATGAGTTGAAAGAAGGCCCTGGGGTCCCCACCTGGGTGGTATTGCACAACACTATCCCTGGGGGGTGATTATTTGTCCCAAGGCAGAGACAGTGCTAAGAATTCTGCAGTTAGCACTGGTGATAGAGAAGTCAGCTCTGGAACCCAATGTGGGGGCGTGGGGGGGTCTCCGGCTACTGGACAGAAGGATCTTGAGGTGGAGAAACGGGATGTGCCCAGTGTGGCTCTGGGCCTGGAAGGCCATTCCACCCAGTCGCTTCTCCTCCTTATGGGGTTGCTAAGCCCGTAACCTTCACTTATCAGTGCTTCACACAGTGAGAGGTTCACCTCCGTGTCCACGAGAAGGGTCACTTGCTTGACACTGACCTTCCTCGGTTGACACTGACCACTTCTGGGCACTGTCTTCCCTGGGCAGTGTTCTTTCATTGGTGCTGGTGGCACTTGCTGTCTGTGGGAGAGACTTGCCTTTAATTGCTTTAATCAATTAATGTCTTTCCACTGCTGGTCCTTGGGATAGTACAATTGGCCTTTGTTCAGATCAGCACAGCCAGGGATCTGCCCTCAGCGCAGTTGTTAAGCTGATCAGGGTTCCCAGATAGTGGCCAAGAAACACGTTCTTTCAGCAAAGGTGTGTGGGCTCCTCAACTGCCCTCAGGGAGGCAGGGAGTGGGGGTGGGCTGTCAACAGGTGATAATCTGCAAACTGAACTGGTTTGGGGACACAGGGGCAGCTCACCATGCACCCTAAAAGGGAGACTGGGGCTCACTTACCTTGGGTGTCTCTCCTCCCAACGCTGGGACCACCACCCCTGCCCCCAGACGCTGAGGCCCCGCAGAGCTGCGGCTCGGCCTCTTCAAAAGGGAAGTCTGTGGGAGCCGCTGCGTGCTAATTAATTTTAGTATCAAAATTCTTGGAAGTCAAGAGAAAAGAAAAACCCTCCTAGCATGTGGGTCAGAGTCAGCGGACTCTGCATGTTGTTTAGTGGAATTTGACAGACAGGAAGCAAGACATAGGAAGGTCAGAAAAAAAGATCCAGTACAGGGAGGGGTTTCTGGACCTGGCACTGCTGTTTTTGGTAGATGAGTCTGGGTCGTGGGGCTTGGACTGGGCATCATGGGACATTTAGTGGCCTCTCTGGTTACTACTCACTTGATGCCCATGGGCATCCCCCAGCCCTGGCTGTGACAGCCTGACACTGCCAACGCCCCCTGGGGCACGACTATCGTAGATGGAGAACCACTCACCCTTCACTCATCGCGGAAGTCAGGCAGCACCACGTTGTGTGCACTGTGGAGTGACCTGGTGACTGCAGCACAGTGAGGGGCGGGGGCGGTGCTGAGTTGAGAAGTGGGAATGCCTCACTAACAAAAACAAGTGCAAACTAGAGGGAGGCCGGTGTCCAGCATGGCAGACCACAGGGAGGGAAGCTGGCTCTCTGACAAGGGTCAGCCACCTTCCTGTCCTCTCAGAAGCACCTAACATTCACTAACAGGCAACCTCTGTGGGGTCACTTAGGACTCCCGCCACCTCTGTGCTCACTGACCTCCTATGCACACATCAGAGGAGGTGAGTCTTGTCTGTGCTGTTCCCGGTGCCAACCTTTCACACTTGACCTTTGTTATTCCATCAGCCGGAGCAGCACATGGAGGCAGATGTGGTTGTCTTGCTTTACAGGTGGAGGGAGGAGGTTTATACAGGCGGCTGTGACCTCCCAGGTGGCCCCCTAGCAGGGACAGAAGGATGTGGTGTCCTGGCCACACCCCTATGCGCGGAATGTGTGTGCACGGTGATGTGTTCTTTCCAATAAACACCTTCATGGCAACTCACAGGCAACCAGCGCCTCCTGCCCTCCTCCACTGGATGACATGAAGCTACTGCTTCTGCTGTTGAATTTAAAATTTTAAGTTAGAGACACACCTGCCATATTGGTCGGTGCTTTGTCTCCAGGACCCAGAACGTTGTTTGACTCCCAGTGGACACTCCCTGAGCCATAATGTACCCAAATACCTAATGATGCAAACGCACCATTCAGATTCGTAAAACACCGGAGCCCTGTGGTTATTATCCCTAAGAAGAGAAAAAAGTAAGGAGGTGGTTTGAGGCTGATGATTCCAGAACATGGAAGCCCATCAGAAAACTCGATGGTCACAGATGAGTGAGAAGGTGTAAAATCATAAAAACGAGTGATTTCCACCTATAAGTGACAGTAAGAACCCCAGCCCTGGTTCCATGAATAGACTGAACATTTTAATTTGGAAAACCTGCTTTTGCACTATTTAAGTTTCACTTTACAGTGTGTGTGTGTGTGTGTGTGTGTGTGAAATAAGCAGCTCTTTAAAGTGCATGCAGCTCTGGCCTGTGATCTAGGAACTCGTTAATTTTAATTTTCCTCCTGGCCCCTCCCCCATCACTCTGATTTACTCTGTAAAATTATGATAATGACCTATTCTGACCTAACACGCAGTAATAATTGCTAATTAGCTAATTTCTACCTGTAGAAACCCCTGCAGACTTCACAGAGCCACGGAGTATGATTATCTCAGGCTGCTGGGGGAGAGCTGGCACCTTTCTCACACTCTCACGCCGCCCCCTCCGCAGGGTGGGACCTTGTAAACTGTGTCACTGTGCTGACAGCTGTGACCAGCAACGCAACGTCAGGTCCTCTTGTCACCTGGGTCTCAAGCAGCCTGTGCTCAGTGTCTCATCAGTGGGGGAGGAGAGAGAGGGTTCTTTGCAACAAAATGCAGATTGAGTTGCCACTGGCACCAGCACACAACTGAGCTGAAATGACAGGGTCTTGCAGCTCTCAAAGTAGAGTCCCAGAGTGCCCCACCCTCAAAACTAAACACGCAACTGTTTTCCATTTAATACCAACTGATTGTATTAAAGAGGAGACTTGCCCATTGTTTTATTTGTTTATTTATTTTGGCCTTGCCTTTCTTTTTATCACTTTTGCAACCAAAGAGTAAGTTCTTCTTCTTTGGGGAGGGCTTCAGGCAAAAACATTTTTGAGATGTCAGCCAACCAAGAGAAATGTGATGTCACCACTGCTCTTTGAATCGTGTCCTGAAACTGTGGTTTTGATACTAGATCCAGCGGGCACTCTCGGCTACAAAGCAAACACTGAGGAAGGCAGTCCTTCCCCAGCCCAGTGTTTCCAGGACAACCATGCGTTACACTTTAACCAGCACACAGGTCGCCTGAGCCTTCCTTCGCTTCCCATCGCTGTGCAGGAACACTCAGGACACATCTCACTGAAGCGGGCCACGGGCATCTTCCCACAGGCGCACAAAGCAACAGTCTCAGAGAGAACCGCAGCGCCAGCCCCGTTTCTGCAAGCAGCTGAAATGGAAATGTGTCAGCTCGCTGGCAGGCCGTCGGCAGCCTGGCAGCGGCACCGTGCGCGCTGGCGGGACGCAGAGGGCTTCGGGACTGGGGTCCGAGGCCAGGAATGGTGCTGCCGGCCACGGCGCCAGTGGTCTCTGAGTGGCCTGTAATTTATCTGTGGGCTGTGCACACGCCATGATGCAGTTGACGCTGGAGTCGGGGTGCCCATCCTGCCCCATTTCTGTTCCAGCACTGCAGTTTCTGATGGTTCTTCGAACAGCGGGAGACATGCGAAAGTCCAGGCCTGGCTTTCCAGTCTCTTTAGTTTTTGTTTTCCAGACCAGCAGGGGGTGGGATAGGGGGTGATGCCTACGCCACAGACACGCTCTAGACAGAGGCCAAAATTCAGGGGAGTCGTCTGGGAACAATGAAAACAGGCCGCATGCTTCACATGCAGTGTAGGGTGGTGCAGAAGTCCCCCAAGTCAATAGAGGTTTATCAAATGCCACAGAAAAGCCTTTTAGTGAGGGGTGGGGGGTGGGGGGAAGCATCTGATAAAATGTATCCAGTTGAAAGAATCACATATACACGTAAAAGTAACAGTGAACATGGAAACTGACCCGAAGCCATTGAACTTGGGCAGTCTGTTACAAAGTATCTCACCCCAGAGACAGTACCTAAGATCGTGTTCCATACTGGGGTTTGGCAAATGTGTTTTTTAAAGAACCAGGGAGTTAATATTTTTGGCTTTGAGGCCAGGGAGTCCCTGTCACAATGCTTGGCACAGAAACTGCCCCGACGATGTGTCACCTAACAGCTAGGGCTGTTCCCAGGAAAGCTGTGTTTTCCAAAGGACTGGGGCCGGCCCACGTGGCCTCAGTTTGCTGAACACACTGAGTGTGTGGCCAGACAAAATCAGCTGAACTTGAGACCACGAAGATGGCCAGTCACAGTGAGACAGGGAGACATGTACTTTTTAGTAGACAGATGCAGTGAGGGACAGTATTTTGGAGCAAGGGGACAGTAATGCTAATGAACTTGGGGGTCAGGAAGTCCATATGCATGTCATGATCCCACCCTCTGGTTGTGGCACCCACACGGCCTTCTCTTTTCCTCGTGTCCCCATCTGTAAGAGCCAGGTGTCACTGTGCCCAGCTCACAAGGCTAATGTGGGTTAAGTGGGGTGACAGTCCTAAATGCACTGAGGGCCCAGTGCCAGGCACAGGTCGAGCCCAGTGACATTGAAGCTGAGTTCACAGACATGAGTGGCAGCCTCCATGGACTCCACGGCCTGGGGTGCTGGTGGCAAGGTGGAGGCAGGCTGGGCCGTGGGGCCTCAGGCTGTTCTCACCTGCCCGGCCAGTCCAGGGCTGTGAGATGGGAGGGATGAGTCCTTCTCGTTAGACCTGTGTGGGCCCCCAAGGGTGTCTGTCCAGTGCTGCTCTGTCCTCAGGTGGCAGCCCTGGCCTGTGGTCCCCATGTGTGATGATGCAGAACCTCTGCAGATATTGCTGCCTGCACATGGGGGACAGCTGTGCTGAACCACACACCCCCCTCACACACGTGAGTCCTCTCTGAGTGGTGAGGGCCCCACTCGCTGTCCCTCTGGGATCAAGGCTGTCACCCCCACCTCCTCACTGTCCTGGAGCTGGGCGCTTGCCCAGGGCCAGATGTGGCCATGACCAGACCCTCTATGTCACCCTCTCTACTCACTGTTCTCTTGGTAGAGGGACACACAGACGTCAGGCCCTGCAGACGCATGCACGGGTCAGCCGTGAGTGTGCATGGCCATCGTGCTGCCGTGACCACAGCCCCTGTCACAGCTGCCACACATCCCCTACTCCAGCGTAGCCACTCCTGGCTTTGAGGAACTTGCCCTTTATAGGTCGCCGCGGCTGCAGACGGCCCGGGGACGTGGAAAGGGACCGTGTAATGTCAGCTTCTCTGCAATTCGGAGAAAAGAATTAATCCCAATATGCTGGTACTGCCAACTCTTTGTTCCTGTTTCCTGCTCTCCAAAAACCTTCACTAGCTAGTCGGCTAGTCGGCTATGAGGGATCGTAACCCAGGAAGGTGGTTCTGACGATTAAATTACTTCAAATGAATCACAGGAGGGCAGGAGGAAGGATTCACTTTAAGAAACCCTTCACTGCTCTCTGCTTTGACCTGGAACTGTCTCTCCTCGTCTTCCTGTTACACGTTCCTCACCTGGGTGTCCACTTTCTGGGCTGGCTTGCCTTTCATGGACGAAATTCCAGGCGGCATGAAACCTGGAGAAACAGTGACGTCTGCTGTAGAGCCCGCAGCCGCCCAGCCCCACCCGACACCTCCACGCACAGAGCCAAGTGGGGAGGAGGCTGTTCTCCCGGGAGATGTGCCTCAGAACCGCCTTGAACCTGAAGAGGAAGGCGCCCACCGACCATTCCCAGACTGCTGTGCGGTGAAGTTGTGGGAACTGCGTTGGACACGCCGGGCCCGGTGGCACACAACTGCTCCTGGACGAGGGGACGCGAATGCCAATCTCCCTGCCCCTTAGCGTGGAGGGCAAGAGTGCGGCCCGCAGACAGGCTGGTACAAGGCCTGGGGGCCATCCCCTCTCAGGCTGCTGCCTGCTTCTGGGTCTGGCTTGGAGTGGGTAGAACACAGCTCAGCAAAGTGTTGTCACCACACTTGTAGTATCCAGATGGCCAGGCCCGTGGAAAAATGTTGGCTCACATGACACCCTTTCCCACCAAACTGAGAAATGGGTCTGGAGGCTTTGTCTTGGAAATTCACCACTGATGACGTCATATGCCAAGATTCCTTGTTAGGGCCTAGGCCCCAGCCCCGGCCAGAATTCCCCACCATTGGCCTGGGGTAAGGAAAAGCCATGAAGGTGGCTGTCCGTACCACGATGTCACCCTTCCTTTCAGAACCCAGAGACCCGCCCCTTCTATAAATAGCCACCCTTTTCCTCTGACCCTTTCTACTCTGTCCACTTGTGTCCTTACTTTCGAGGGTGGGAACTTGACCTCTTTATTTAATATTTTAATTTTGGGGTCATCCTGCCCCAGCCTACCCCACCCCACAATGGGTAGCCGCCAGGGTTTGGCACATAACGGCCACCTACCAGAGGTAAAGTGGTAGCTTTTCTGTTGCTTGTCTGATGGGACAGATGGTGATTGACTGGATGAGGAAGTGAAATGGACCATAAACCCGAGCAGAGTTTTACATTGTTTCAGCTGTCATTCTGGTGAACCACTCCCACGGCCTTCAGCAGGTCGTTTGAGGTTTTCAAAGATGGTACAAAGAGTATCAACACGGAGCTTATGTACGCATAACACCCAGAAAAACTAACATAAGCAACAAAAAATGTATACCATCGATGTATCTGTCTAAAGAGAAGAGATACACAAAATAGAGCAGAAATAATCTGAAAGGGATTATATAAAATATAATCTCACCAAGAACATACTTTAACTAAGCGATGGACAGGTTCGAAGAAAACGCTGTAAGACCATACAAAACGACACGTGAGTCGGCAAAGTTTGGGAAAGAACCAAAAGCCAAACAAACAAACAAACAAAAAAAAAAACCACAGTGAAACTCTGAATAGATGTAACAACAAATGATATTACAAGCTGACAACAGGCTTGAGGAAATCCTGCAGGATTAAATGAAAAACAGTGAGGACACACATGGTTGTTTGTAGGAAAGGAGATGAGTGTGCAAGTGAAACAGAAACAGAAGGGACACTGCTTGTGCACTCCTGGGTGTGTGAGAGGAGCAGCAGCAAATGCAGTGGGAAAACAGCGTCCGGCACAAATAACGCCCCCTTTCCTGAGCGGGTAATCTACACTGAACCTTTTATTACAAAAGCATAAGCGGTTAGGATTTCATAATAAAATCATAACTCAAGTCCAGGCGTTATTTATGCCGGACCCCATATATCCAGTGATAGAACGTAAGAAGCTTCTAGAAATAATGCACTTTCACTGGAAGCCTAAAGGCTACAGCACACTCTTGGGAAAAGGGACACATCTCAGTGAGCGGACACAGCCTGGGACAGGTTAGCGTTACTACAGTAAACTACAGTACAGTGGACACCTCATTTACTGCAACTCAAGCGACCGGCAAAAAAAAAAAAAAAAAAAAAAAAAAAGGAAGAAGTGTGACTCCATTTGCCTGGCATGGGTGCCAGTTAATGGAGAGTCTGCTTTATGTTTTTTAAAAACCAAGAATGTTCTGAATGTTCTTCAGAAAGCATATCCTTGTTTGCTTACCTGGGAAGAGTTGGGTGGGGGTCGGGGGGATCGTCAGAGATGGTGTCGCGGCGGCGCTTGGTGCTTAAGGGAGGGAACTCAGAGGCGGCACCCCAAGGGTTGAAGCAGTGCATCTGGGCTCTGACCGCTTCACTCTCATTTATTCTCCACATCCTGGGGTTCCCTGGGGAGCCGGTGGTGGGCACCATGGGTTGGGGGTACAAGAGCTTGCACACTGCTAGGTATCAAGGTTGGCAGACTGCGCACTGAAGGGCAGGGTTTCAGAATGCTTGTGGGGACCCCATGGCACAGGCAGGACCCCAGAAGTAGAGCCTTAGACGAGGATTTGTGTGAAAGCAACTTGTAGGACGCGTATGCGGGAAAGGGGTGAACCCAAGCGGAGGCGTTAGGTCGCGATGCCCTATGCACTGCGCGACTGCGCCCACGTGGTGTCCTCCACACCGGGGGCTGCGGGCCCCGCCCCCACTGGTCAGCGGACAGCGAGCGGCGGCCCGCAGTGGAGTCACAGTGCCCGGGGACTTGCACTTCCGGGAGGCAAGGGTCACCCCGTATCACGGTGCTCCAGGGGGACAGAGCACAGAAGGGAGGCATGTCCCTGTCACAGTCACAGGCCAACATCCTGCATGGGGACTGACAGCGCCTCCCTTCACTTCCCGGTGCAACGCAGGGGGGAAGGCAGCTAGTACAGGGCCGGGTCACCTGCTGCCATAAAAGGTACGTTTTCCCAGGCAGCAGGTTAAATAAAGGTCACCAGTTTTATAGCCACCAGGGCACTCCCATTGGAAGACACGGCCCAGTGGACACGGAGCCCTAGGGCGACAGGCATGCTCTCACAGTCAGTTTTCTTTGGGAGAAAAGGGAAATGCACGACCTCCTCAAAAAGACTTTGTCATGATCCTGAAAGACAATTGCAGTTAACCTTTGTGACCAAGAAGGCATTTTATAAAACCCTCCAAGAGCGGGACCCGGGGAGTTTACATGCTGCTTCTCAAGGCAGCTCTGCCCAACGGGTCCATGCAGGCGTCTTTGCGGGACCAAATGCTGCTTCCCTTTCTCTCCGTCCCCCAGGACACCAGCATTTCTGCCTGTTCACAGCTGATCCACAGGGAGGCCGCAGGCCCAGAGGGCGCTGTCCCACGGGCACGGAAGGGGACAAAACCATGGGCAGTACAGTGATGGCCCTGGCTTGGATGCACACACGACTGGGTCACAGACCCAGGCTGTGGGCTAGACAAGCCCCCTGTTCTCCGACAGCCTGTGAGCTGTTTCAAGGGCTGGAGAGGCGTCAGAGGGAACATGATAGTCTGTGTGCTGTGAGACTTACGGAACCACGTTGGCCATCATGCCTGTGGTGGCGGGCAGTGCTGGTTAGCGTGAGGAGCCGAGTTCGTAGCTCCTGACCCAGAGCACACCCATCTGAACCACACTGTCCCCTGTGCAAAGGGGGCGGTGACGACCTCCCTGTGGCAGCTCCGTGGGGAGTGTGAACTTGGCCCAGGCACAGACCTGGAGGCCAGACGATCAGGATCCACATCCTGGGAAGGGTCCATCTTCTGGGGCCTCGGTTTGTGCCTCTGGTGAAACCGGGAGACAGCTTCTGTCGCCCATGCCCCTAGGAAACACTTGCTGGCATGTGCTCAGTACTGTGGCTCTTCTCAGAGTGACACCTGTGCTTATTAGAAAGGAGCAACATGAAGTTGTGACCTGGGTTCACATGCCCAGAAACCACTCACCTCACAGCAGGGCCGTCACCACATCACCAGGGCACCCATGGAGCAAGGACTTGGAGACAAGCGGCTGGAATGCAGGTCTGGCTCCTGCATGTACCAGCCACGTGGCCTGGGGCGCTGTGGGTGCGGCACATGGCTGCCCCCCTCATTGCAGCCCCGAACAAGGAGATGTGTGTTTCACCAGCCATGGTGACTGGTGCCGACTCTAAGCCTGCTTCTGATCCCCAAGACCCTGAGCATCTCCGTACATCTGCCAGCTCCAGGTCTCCTCTGCACACGGACACAGCTGACCAGTCCCTGCACACACTACATGACCTTCACCTTGGCCAACAAGGATCTGTCACTGCCTGCCCCCCAGCCTGAGATCTGATTCTGCCCTTTAGCGACACCTCTCAGTGCTGTGTCATCTGCATACTCATTGCTGGGCTACCTGAGATGACAGCACAGATGCACACGCAGCCCTTTGTGAACATGAACACAACACACACTGACGGTATTGTTTCACTTGTCACCTAGGTCTTCCCCGGTGGTGACGGTGGAGACAATTAGTGCTGCTCCCTCAGGGAGCCCTGCTGTGTAGCTGACAAGACTCAGAGCCCCAGGCTGCCCTGGGGAATGTCACAGGCATCAGAGCAAGTGGCTCCCAGGCAGAGGTAGGTGCAGACAGCGCATGTCACAATGGGAGATGATGGAGCCACTTGGGCTGTGTGCGTTCCCTACCTTTCTGACTGTGTGGTGAAGTGGGAACCTCCTTGCAGTTAACATGTTTGACACCCTGTCACGCCTTTCACATCCTGTCATATCATTGAGCCAAGGTGGGAGGTGGAGGAGGACACGGAGTGAGGGGAAGACTCAAGGAAACAAGTGGGTGAGGAAGAGAATATTTGGCCAGTGATTCTCCCGTGGTGTGCATGAGACCCATCTGGGGCTTGCCAACGCACACACATGCACACACACACATGCACATGCGTGCATACATGCACATACATGTGCACGTGTACACATCTGCACATCCACACAGGCACACACAGATGCAAACACACTCATGCTCTCACACACATGCACATGTGTGTGCACACACATGTTCACTCTCATACAACATCCTAGGCCCTGTGCAGGGAGGACCTGAGTCCCTCATTTCTGTCATGGCTCCATGTTTAACAAGCCCCCAGGTGACTTGGAGCGAGGGGCCACTAAATCACTCAGGGAGTCCCGTGGGACATGCTGCCCAGGACAGGACTCAGCACAGGGAGAGCAGCCCGCGTGTCGCATTCCTCAGCTTCCCTAGCATTACTTTGTGCGTCTGTACAATCAGGACAGAGGTCCCCCTGAAGGGTGCGCTGGGGTCAGCAGATGCCTGGGACCCCGCTGGGTACACAGTAGGGCCCAATGTATCAGTTATTCCTCCCATTTCTACTGTCATTTTAAAATCCTTGTTCAAATGACTGTTGGAGCTAGTCAGACACTGGACAGGGCTGTGCAGCAGGCACAGAGCACTCAGGTCAGAAGGCCACGGGGGGCTGGGGACAGCTGCCAGACATACCTCTGTCCCCAGGCCAAGGGGGCCCATCTGTCTCCGTGTGCCTGCAGTGTCCCTGCTTTGCTCCCTGTGGCATTTTGCTCTTTCCTTACAGGTAAACATCATGAAAACGTGTTTTGTTCCCACCCACTGTGTTTTGTGGCTATTGCGGTAGAAATGCTGAGTGAGCTGGTCCGATTTTTCTTTATTATTGCCCCATGCACGTGTAAGGTGATGTCACAGTGATGTGCTTGAAAACCATGGTGACAGAAAAGGAAACGACCAGGAGGGTACGATCTGAGTCCTGGCCCGACAGTGACCTCATGTTTGTCCTGGGTTTTGGGAGTACCCTGCAGACCAGTGTTGTGGGGGCACCATCAGAGGGCTCCAAACAGACATCTCTCAAGGGACTTTTTTTTGCTGAGTAAAATGGATGCTGGGTGAACAGGGGGAGACCAGTAAGGAAGGGGGGTCACCTTCATACCTGGGTGACAAGTGACTGTGGATCAGGCCAGGTGAGGGCAGTGGGACACAGAGGTGTCAGAAAGGATACTTCTGAGGGACAGAGAGACTGACAACAACAAGTATGTGTTGAAGTTGTAAATGCTCATCTGCCAGGCAGTGTCCCATGACATTGGGGGTCGCTCAGAGCTATGTTGCTGCTGGAGCAGTGACCTGGGCACAGGGCTTCTGCACTGACCCGACAGCCCTCGGACCCAGGGTCTAATGACTGAGTCCCAGGTGGGACCGCCGTGGGGGAGTGGGCGCTGCAGGCTGACCAGGGTCATCCACCTCGGACCCTGAGAATGGGGTGAGAGGAAGGGCCTCGTAAGCAGCTGTGGCCCAGAGCCACCAATGACAGCGATGAGCGATGGCTGTCCTTTGAGCCGATGTGGTGACTGGCCGACAATAACAAACATGAGCAGAAGGGAGAGGCAACATGTGGGCTGGACGTGTGAGTGTGGTGCGTTGCGACGGCACCAGTGAAATAAATGGTTCTTGTTTTGTTTTGTTTTGTTTTGTTTTTTGAAGTTCCAATGTCATCCAGACCCGCGAGGTCAGTGTTCAGATACGTAATTGGGTTCCTGTCAGTCACAGTTAATTTTATTTGGCCTTCGAAAAATATTAGAGATGAAGTCTATGGCTGTGACTGATGATTGAGTTCAGTACTTAATTTTCAACTCAACATGAACTTCTGCCTCCTCTTTCATCTAACGAATGAGACTCCTTGAAATCTGCATTTAGATAACTAATCACCAGGGGCCACAGGGTCTCACAGCCACACAGTCGACGGTCCTTGAGAGCCGGGAAGCCCAGGCCCACATGACAGGCCTTGTGCTCGCGCCCTGGAAATGGAAAAAGACACGTGATCCTTAAATAGGCTGACCAGACGCCCCATCTCAAATAGGGCAAAGAACAATCGTCCTATCCTGTGTCACACAGACATCTGCTCAGCCTATTGACACCTTGAATTTGGCCCAGTGGGACTAGGCTGACCCTACGTACCATGTGACATGGGACAGCTCCGTTGTTTTCTCTCCCGTTTAAGATGACACATCTGGGCAGCCTTGTCTTGAATGAAAAATGATTCTCCAAATCTGTGCAGACGCGTAGGGGTAAGAAGTCTCCAGTCCCACGTGGGGATGTACACCCGACCTGCCTGCCCACACGCCTGCCTTCAGAAATGACGGAAATACGACTGTGTCGGGGCCCTCGTTGTTCTGTATTGGGTTTCTGCGCACGCAGGATCCCCGTTTGACAAGATGAATGAGAAACGGGGGCGGGGGTGGCACGTTGTCCCTCAAAAGCCTGGAGACAGAGTCGCACGAATTTAACCCTTGAGCTTGTTTGTGTGGGAAAGGCGCTGGCTGGGAGGCAAAAGCAGATCTGTTTTCATCCACATATCCAATCGGACTCAGAGTCCACTTTAAAAACACACAAATATTTTCTTTGGAAAGGCAGTTACTTCCTGCGTTTACAAAAGAAAAAAATAAATAAGTAAGAGCTCGGTTTGTTTTGCTCGAGCAGCTGTGGGCCGGACACGACCTGGGACGAGGCACAAACGAACTGAACTGCGTCCCCAGAGGTGACCTCGGGCCAGTCATGCACTTCATGCCCCCCCACCCCCAGCCCCCGTGTCAGCTGTAAGACATCCATCCCTGGTGACACAAACGTGGAGGTCCCTATGGTTTGTCACTGCCGGGAGCCAGTACCTGTCCTTGCATTTCTCATTTTCGATAATTTACTGGGTTTCTGGCACTGGTTTGAAACTGGGCTCCATATCTTCTCCCATGTTTTCTTGTCCCCCCGTGACCCCCACCTCATAATACTGTGACTTATATGGAGCACGTTGCCAGTCTGATACATCTGCTCTCACCTCCAGGTTCAGGGTGCTCAACCCCTTGGGGTTGGCTCAGTGCCCAGAGCAACAGGGTGTTTGTAATGCTAACGAGGTGAGGCTAACATCCCACCCAGGGTGGGGGGGCAGCTGCCCAGAACTGACTGAAACTCTGTCACCTCGCAGGATCTCCAGTGGAGGGAGGGCCTTGGGGTTGACGCAGCCACCAGGGGGACCGCTCATCATCGATCCCCTGAGAACTCCCTCATGGGGGGAACTGAGGCTGGCATGTGCCCTGCACCCAGAGGACAGATGCCAATCCGTGCAGAATCCTGGATCTGGGTCCATTTCCCGGGTTGCTGATTCAAACCCTCTAATGCCCTTTGTCATAAACAGGTCACCCAGTGAGGTCCTGAGTTTTCCCAAGTTCTGGGAGCCACTCTAGCAAACTCATTGCTGTCAAGTGGGGGGCCATGGGGGCGTCCGGTTTGGAGTCGGTGGTGATGATGTGGGCCTGTGACTGGCCTTGTGAGACCGAGCCTGCAGAATGTGACCCAGTCTAGGTGGACACGCCAGCTCTGGGAGGACTCCCCGGGTACCCTGCTGGCAGTGAGAATTGCTTGTTGGTTGTGGAAGCTTCTGCACACGTGGGAACTGGGTCTGAGGGCGCCTTTCATGCCCATTTTCCCCTCTGGTGAACCTCCAAGGAAAGCAAGATGTCCGTCTGGGGGATTTAATGAGAGGTCTACTGATTTTCCTCACATGGGTCCACTGTCCTTTTGCACGTTAAGTGTTTATAGGCAGAGATTGTGCAAATGATTATTGCAGAATTAAGGAAATGTTTACTCACAGAAAGAGCTGGTTATTGATACATTTTAAAATGTTTTGAGTTTCCCCTTTGGAGTAAAGAAGGGTGAAGCCGATCAGACAGCCCACCGCCTGCATGTCTATCAGGTAAACTCAGGTCTGATGGAGTCCGGCTGCCTGCCTCTCTCTCATCCCTGCTTCTCACGTCACTCACAGAGTTCCAAATTTAGGCGATTTGCTTTTTAATGATGGCTGTGTTCAGCTAGTGGCTTAAGAATTCCTGAAAATTCAGCGATTGGCAGGGACAAGCTGGCCCCAGCCTGCAGGGGATCCAGGGCAGGACCAAGGCTCCGAGGGGGATTCCAGCGAGAGAAGGGGTGGGTCAGAGGCGGCCCAAGCGGAGTCTGCAGGGACAGGCGGGGTGTGGCCGCGGGAGCGCTGGGTTTGCCGCCTTTTGCTGGTTCCGCGTGTCTTTGCGGAAGCGACCCCACTTCTCACAGTCTCAGGAGTATCTCACTGTCCCTCAAAGCCCAGGAAGGAGGGGACACAGAGCACAAGTACAAACAAGTCTAAAGTGAAGGACATCGCAAACCGGGCAAGACCAGTCATCGTCAGAAATCCACCCGCTTTGGTCAAGTTCACCTGTTCTCCACAATGGAGGGAATGCCTGCGTGGGAGGAGCCATTTCCATGGCTCAAGTTTGAAATGTGTCCTTAAGGATGAAACGTGTCACTGTCAGGGTGGCGACACGCTCTGCACCAGAACCACCAAGAAATGGAAGCGTGGGGCGCTTGGGGTGGGAGCTCCGCTTGTTGGTTACCTGGCAAAGCGCGTGCGTACACGTGCACACGAGGGCGGTAAGCGATCGGGTTTTCTTAGGGTGTGCTGTTTGGCTTCCACCAAACACACCGAGGGCAATGGGCTTTCTGCTCTCGGTACGTCGGCTGGGTTGACATCAACATCACGTCCCGTTCCGGGATGAGCCCAGTTGCCCGCTGATAGCAAGCGCGAGGCATCTGGTGTTAGGGGGACACCCCCCCACACACACACACACGTGCCAACAAACAACCCAGTGGGCTCAATTTTCTCTAACTTATAGTCAGCCTGTTTAAATTACTGTTATTTGGCCAGGATTAGTTCATCGGGATTTAATTGTGCCTGTAAATTGGGTGTTTTGTTTTGTTTTCAAATCTGCCCCTTTATTCCTTTCTTCTCCCTCCCCCCACATCTCATTTTGCACGTGCTCCCAAACTATCAATAATTCATGCCACGAAGCCGCATTTTCGCGTTTGCGAAGGCACACGTGTTCTGTGTTGTGTAGTGATGTCGAAGGAAATGTGTACATTGTGGGAAGGTCTTAAATTTTTCATGAAGGTTGGTTGGGGCCAAATGGTATTCTGTGGGTCTCTGGGAGAAGAACACTTTTATTTTTGGAAAGGGGTTTAACACTGAGTATAATAAAAACAGTGACAGAATCACCACCAACAAAGACACTCTTCGCTGGGCCTGAATCTTGTACCATGAACAAACAGAAGCCTAATCCTTGTCACCAAGTGTGAGGGGACCTCCTGATGGCATCTTACAGATCAGGAAACCAAGGCTCAGAGGACACCATGGCTCAGGGTCACAGGGCACGGGAGTGATGGAGGTGAGATGTCACCTGAGGCCTTTTGAGTCGGCTTGGGAGGTCGTTTCATAAAGTCATCCATACACCTTCTCACATTCGGGCCACAATCATCCACCCAGTTGGATCTGCTTTAGTTGTGCATATAAAACTAGAATCCCCAATTCTTCTATAGCTTTCTTTAAAAAAACTTTTTCTTCTTCTCTGTCCTACACTATTCTGGCTAGCACTTAACTGACCACTGAATGCAGTGACCCAAACCAGATGGAACCTGCAGCAGAGGGTAAGGACGTGACGGTGCGAGGTCACGAACGGAGTGAGGTCACCCGGTGCTGTGGTTGGGTGGGCGCACAATACTTGTTCATTCAGGATTTGTTGAAGTCCAAATACACGCTCATCAGGGCCAGCAAATGCCGCCTTTTGCCATGTCCAATGCACGCTTTTCTGCCCAAATCTGTGAGGGGAAAATAGGGATGTGCATTAGACAGGGATAGTGCTAATTCCGGATCTGTATCAATGTTTTTCATTCTCTTATTTATGCTCATAAGTTAAAAGAGTAACTCCAAAAATCAGTAACAACATCTGCAAAATAATACCCTGAGATATGATAATCATTTTTTAAAATATAAAATGTTTTATATATAAACCTTATACCTTGTTTGTGTTATGTTTTATAACTATTTGTTCAAAAAGAATATAAAACTGCCCTTAGCTTGTGAGCCACACAAAGTAGGAGGGAGTGCAGCCCGTGTCCTGGGGCACCCCCTCAGCGTGGGGTCCGTGATTTTTCCAGTACCTCCCCCATCAGCTCTGACGCATGCGAGCCTCCTGTTCACTCGGATTCTCAGTGTTTGTACACTCATTACCGACGGGGTCTTCACAGCACTCACCATCTGAGCTTCAGAGAGGAGGAGATGAAGTCACCCAGCAGAGGTGAGTCACACAGCCACTGAGTAATGTGACCGTGGGTTCAGCTGGAACCCAGCTTTCATCGCAGGTCTGGTGCCTTAGCTCAAAACTGCTGCCTGTTTGGGTCCTGTGAGACCGTGGGTTTTAAAGCAGGGGTCCCCAACCCTGGGGGGCACGGACAGGAACGGTACATGAGTGTTTCTGAGAAGGTGCTGAACTTACATGGCCAACGTGCCTCATTCAGGGGCCACTCAGTTCAACAGATGCCCAGGAAATGTGTCTCCCACCATCCCCCTAGGGCAGGGGTCTGAACCCCCAGACTACAGACCAGTACATGTCTATGGCTTGTGAGGAACCAGGCCGCACAGCAGGACGTGAGCAGTGTGCGAGAGCGAAGCACCGTCTGCATGACAGCCGCTCCCCGTGGCAGGCATCACTACCTGAGCTCCGCCTCCTGTCCATCGGCGGCAAACGCTTCTGTGAACTGCGCATGTGCATTGCCTCCTCCCCCACAAATGGGTCCCTGGTGCCAAAAAAGGTTGGGGACTCCTGCTTTAAAGTGCCAAGAAACCATAAAAGGTGGTGCTCCTGGACCTCAGCAGCTGTCATAATTATTGGTGCCATGTCCCTGCATCTAATGGAACTTGGTTGGAACAGACCCCGCGGGCACATGTGGGCGGCGCCCGTGCTTGCGGCTCAGCCTTAGACATCCTGGCGCGCCGTGGAGTGCCCCCGCGCATGCGTGTGAGGAGGTGCTGTCTGTGCCCACCTCCCCAAACTGGGCATGCTGCCTGAGCTCCCATGCAAGCCCTTGCTGCAGCTACAGATGCGAGAGACCCTGCATGCCCCTAAGCTAGGATGAAGGTCGCTGTGCTGCTGTTGTTTTTGTTATTTCTTCCACACTTTTCATTTCTTTCAGGCTCTTCAATGAACCACAGGGAGAGACACGACTTAATTATCAGGAGCACGCTGGAGCCAAATGGAAAATTACATTCTGCTTCCTCAGATGCCAGGGTAATTAGAGCCCAATTATCCCTCTCAGTTTGGCGCTAACACATAAAGATCAATTAAAAAAACAAAACACAATCACAGCCCTGATGGTGTCATGGAACCCAGAGCTGCCAGCAACCCACACTGTGTCTGTCTCCACGTCACTGCAGAGCGATTGAGTTCCAGAAATCACGCCAGTGGCCACAGCCTTGTATTAAGAGCTATCTCTGGGCCCACACACTGTCCCCACGCCCATAGGGACAGTCAGAACCGGCTCAGGATGTCTCCAGTCCCCAGGGATGAGCAGGTCTGCTAGAAGGACCCCACCGTCCCCCTAGCTGGTGGCCTACTCCATGCAACTGTATCCATTGCGTCCCTTTAGTCAGATGTCTGGTGGAAACAGCATTCATCTTACTGTGAAAAATATGATCGGAAGAGATGTCTCCTTTGCGAAAGCCTGGACTTAGTTTATGGGGGTGTGGCCTCACTTCCTCAACATAAAGGTCACATTCGGTGCTGTCACTAGTGTCTTTCAAAGAGCTCATGTCTGTAGTTCTTAGAAAGTTCCACCTAATTTTTTGCTTTCACAGATCACACTTTTGGTATGGCATCTAAAAACTCATGATCAAGCCCAAGGCCCCTAGGTGTTTTTCGTCCTAGAGATTGCATCGTTTTACATTTATATTTAGGTTGATGATCCATTTTGAGTTAACTTTTGTGAAAGGCATAAAATCTGTGTCTAGATTCCTTTCCTCTTCTTTTTTTGCATGCACATGCCAGTTGTCCTAGTGCTATTTGTTTGAAAATACTAATTTTTCTCCACTCAATTGCCGCTGCTCCTTTATCAAAGTTAAACTGAGTCCATTTGTGTACATCTATCTCCAGGCTCTGGACTCCGTCCCCCAATCTGCAAGCCTGTTCACAAAACCACGCTTTTCCATCACCAGAGCTTTATAGGGAGTTTGGTTGTGTGAACCTACAAGGCTGCTCTGACCCTTCCAGACTGTGTGGGAAGTTCTAGGTCTTCCACGTGTGTGTAAGAATCAGCTTGTTATATCGACAAATTAGATTGCAGGCTCCCTGGTGGGTTTTGTTGAATCTGTACCTCAAATAGGGGTGAACCAATACCATAACACACTACATTTTGCCATCACTGAGCGCAGACTGTTTCTCCATGTATTTGGATCTTTGATTTTTTAAAAATCCGTTTTGTAGTTTTACACAAATAGATCCTGTACATACTTTGTGAGCATTATAGCTACGTGCTTTATTTTGATGTTATGGGTGGATGCTAATTTTTTGAAAATTTCAAATTATAGGTATTCGTGGCTGGGATGCAGGGAGTGGATTGAATTTTGTACGTGAGCCTGTGCCCTGCCAATGGCTATGCTCACTATTTTGCTCCAGGATGGATGTTTTTGTTTCTGTTTTGATTTATTTGTTTAAATTCTTTGGGATATTTCTGCACAGGGAACCACGTCCTCTGCAAGCAAAACCTTTTATTTCTTCCTTCCCACGCTGAATTCTTTCATTTCCCTTTCTGATTCTCTTCCACTAGCTGGAGTCTCCAGCACCATGTGAGTGACAGCAGCAAGAAGCACAACATCCTTGCCTTATTTCTGACCTCTGGGAGAAAGTGTCGTCACTGTGCCTTGAAGGAGGCTGCCCGCCACAGGGCTTTTCCATGGACACTCCTTATCCAGTTCAGGAAGTTCCCCTACTGCCCTAGTTTGCTGGGAGGTTTTTGTTTTGTTTGTTTGTTTTGTTTGTTTTTGTTTTCTGTCAGAACAAGTGTTGGATTTTATCCGTTGCCTTCTCTGCACCTACTGATAAGACATGATTTTTCCTCTCTAGTCTATAGGTATCGTGGGTTGCATGGACTGGTTTTAAAATGTCAAACTGACCTTGCGCAGTTGGAGTCTGTCTCACTCGGTCCTTGTATATAATTTTGTAAGCTGCTGGATTCTACCGGTGCTATTTTGTGGAGGATATTAGTTCTGCAGTTCTCCTTTGGTGCCATTATCATTTTTCGGAGTGAGTGTTCCTTCTGCCTGTGTGCTCCACGAGGTGTCGTGCAGCATCTGTGTCATTCCTTTCTTGTGTGTTTGGGTGATGGGAGCCAGAATCAGACCAAATTAACAGGATGCAGAGCGCAAAAGCATCTGCATGACAGGTTTCTGCTGCCACCCACACACCCGTTGACTTTCCTGCCTGAGCAGCGTTTCCACCCCACGTGAAGTCCACCATAAATAAACACACTACATGATTCCAGGAAGCCTCCTGTGGGCCACCACATCAAGACTTCAAGACACATCCTCAGGCTGTCACCTCACTCAGAGGGCTGCTCCAAGATAAGAATTCTGGACGCCCTGAGGCTGTCCATCACAGAGTGAGACGGACTCCTTGTCTGAATCTAGAGAACCACAGGTCACCCTTTCTGATCGTCCACTTGTCTCACATCCTGTGGTGTCCTCATCGGCATGTATGTCTCAAGTAAGTGTGGCCAAGGGCACACTTCCCTGAGAGGCTCCCTGAACCATCAGACAACTCTGGTGTCCAGCTGAGTGGGGGTCACTTGCTGTTTTTCTTGACAGGAGGTGAAGGAGAGTACAATAGCAGCAGGGAGTGAGGTGACCCTCATTAGCATGAGGGTGCTAGAGGTCAGCCAGGAGCCCAGAGCACCCATGAAAGTGCATCCTGGTCTCTCCATGCCTGCCAATGATGGGGACAGGAAAATGCAACACACAGTCGCACACCGGTGAGCACTCTGTGGGCTCAGACCTGCTGTAGGAGCATGTCTGAGTCCTTACTGGGCAAGCATCCCAGCTGACATGTAGGATGGGATGGGGGGGTCTCCAGAATGACTGATGGAAGGGTGACCCCCCACACGTTCACTCAGCCTGGCTTATGACCCCCTGGCCTTGAGTCTGCAGGGATGACGTTCCATGTCCGATAGGTGAGACATCAGAGAACCTGTGACATGTGTGAAACCCACACAGGGTGCATGAGGACTTGTACCCGTTCCACATCTTACTACACTGTTTTCTTGGTGCTTGAACTTGGAATTCGGAGCTACACTGTCCAGCAGATGTTCTCATGATGACATCAGCATCCTGTATCTGCTCTGTCCATTACAACAGCCAGTGACAGGTGAGACTGAATTTCAAATGTCATTGACTTTTAATTACTTTGAACAGAAGTTCGTGCCTGTGCACAGTGGTGCCACTGTGGGCAGCTCAGTCCTACAACAAGGGGAGGAGCAGAGTTTAAAATTTCAGCAGTGATGCAAATGTTGGGCGGGCTTTCTAGAACAATTCCACAGTGTCAGTGACATGAAGAGCGATCATCATCCTGAAGATTTCTCGATCATCCACTCTACAGAGGGCTCTCCGCCAGACATGCCACGGAAGCTCTCACCTACTTGGTGAGATTTTAACAGCACGGCTAACCCCTGACAGAGCGCCTGCTCCATGCCAAACACCAGGCTAACATTTTTACGACGATGATCTCATGTATCCTCTTAAAACCCTGTGACACAGAAACTGCCTGACTCATGCTTTTCAGATAGAGAAACTGATGTCCAGAGAGGTTGAGAAAGCTCTCCCAAAGTAAGCAGGTGGCATGTCACAGAACCACACACTTGAAACCTGGATAATTTTACTAACTAGTGCCATCCCGACAGACTTACCAAAGTTAACAACAAAAATGACATATTAAGTGGTTGAATGAACGCAAACCCAAGCTGCATCCGAGTGACACTGCCTACCTCTCTGGGGACTTGCACGTGACAAAGCCAAGTCGCACCTAGTTGGGGAGATTTAGCAATGAACAGCGAGGCTGGTAATATCTGCTCGTCGGCGTGGAGACAGGCTGAGGAGCACATCACAGGAGTGGCTGTGAGAACACTGCTTCTAGCATCACAAACTGGAGGGAAGTACCTTCAGAACAACAGCAAGTAAGGGAGCCAGGGAGAAACAAGTTGTATGTGGGTGGCGTTTGGAGAGCTGCAGACTTCCCTGAAAGGTTGAGCCCTGCCAATCACTCTACCTGGGCAGGAATGTTCTGGCAGGTGTGCAAGGCTCAATGCTCTGAGCTCATCAGAGAGCCTTGGGAAATGGTGTCCCAGAGCCAGCAGCACCAGGCTCCCTGCTGGTGGACATGCCCATGTTGCAGGGGGGAGCTGCAAGGGCGAGCTGTGGTCACAGAGGGCACACAGCAAAAAGAGGACTAGAACGGGTTGGCCGTCCTTCAGACTTGGGTTCAAATTCCACCTTGGTCATTCACAAGCCAAGGGAACCCTGGATCATCCACACTAATGTCCTTCAGGATTTCTTGTTAGGAAAGTAGGGACAATGACAGGGATGAACTTGAGGGTCAGTGGTGAAACTTTGATGACATAATTCACACTTAGTGCACTGCCTGGCACACAGTGTCGTTCCCAACAGTCTGTGAATTAGGGGTGGGCGCTGGCACCGCCTTTTCAGACCCCAGCCCCTTCAGTCCCCAAAGCTGACCAGTCATGAGGAGCCACCGATGCCCGGTGGTGTCATAAGGACTTGCAAAGACCATTTCCTCATTTTATTTATTTTTTTAAACAAACAATTTCAGTCTTATAGAAACGTTGAAAGATAGTGCAAAACATTCCCGTGCATCTGTCACCCGCGCATCTGTCACCCTGCTTCCTGTGACAGTCACGCCTCGCACAACCATCAAAGCCACATGGAACGTCAGCTCAGTGTCATTCACCAAACAGCAAGCTTGTTCACATTTCACCCGTTTTCCTAGTTCCAGGACCCACATGGTGTTGGTCACCACATCTCCCAATCTGTGGCAACGGTGATGCTGTTTTGGACAACATGACACAATATCTCCGGGTTTGTCCACTGTATGGTCAC
Source organism: Lyroderma lyra (assembly GCA_004026885.1). NCBI lineage: Eukaryota > Metazoa > Chordata > Mammalia > Chiroptera > Megadermatidae > Lyroderma > Lyroderma lyra. The sequence continues at coordinate 15,082 of PVJL010007111.1, read as the reverse complement.
AACCTGTCCTTTTGTCATGAATGATGACCCTGGGGGAGAACTTCACAGCACAGGGAACCATCCCCACCCCCACAACTATCAGCACTGCCAGTGGCGCTGGCCTAGAATGACAGACTGCCTCTGTGATTTCCCAAGGGCGCCTCCTTCCTGCCCGCACCCGTGTCACGTTCACTAATCCCTCATCCATTTGAATTTTAAAGTATCAAATTTCCTGTTTAGAAAAAAATGTGCAGCTCACTGCTGCGGTCATCTAATTTTACATACACATACTCTTGGAGGCTGAAGCAAATCTGACTGGTTTTCAAGATGAAAATAAAACATGAAAACTATTGTTGGAGCTGTTTCTACATAGAACTCATCTTTGATCCTAATGTAACAGAAATGTTATGTGACGATTAGCATTTAATAATTGTTTTCACACCTACAATGCTATGTGTTCTAGAATTTGACACGTTCAGTGATCGAGAATTACTCTATTTTGTAAATGGAATGCTGCCACTAAATACAGAATGCTATAAATAGAATCATGTCATTTGTTTCCAAAGACCATCGCTATACTAGAGCAATGTGAAAATAATTATGAAAGCGAGATATTTCCTGGCAGACTCTGCGGGCGAGGTCAGGACTGCGATCCGAGAGGCATCTCGGTGAAACGCTGCTGCCCCCAGCGCCACTGGCGAGTATTCTCTGGGTCAACAGGAAAAGGGTTCGTAACCGTCACTGAGAGTTTTCTGCCTTTTCCTCTGTATTGGGTGTCGGGCTAAGCTCCTAACGTTCCCTGTGATGTTTTGTGTCCACAGTAACCCTCTGGATAGGTCATGTGACCCCAGCTTGGCAGACCAAGACCCGCAGGGCCAAACAATCTACCTGGCAGGTAGGAAGGGCTAGGGTCCCACACAGTCCATTCCACGCTGACATCTGTTCTCCTGGCTCATGCACAGTGGTGCCGATGGCCACCTCCCCATGGGCTTTGTGCTTCATGTGGCTCCTCAGCTTGGGGACCTGGGGGGCCCTGTGTGAGCACTCGGCCTTCTGTGCCCAACCCCATCATTCCGTCAGCTCCTCCCCCTCACAGGCATCAGTGTCTCCCATGGGAGATGAGGTGGGGTCTGTGCTTCGGAGACCACCTTGACCCAACGGCCTCCTCACCTCAGCTCTCCCATCACTTCTCCTGGCCACAACCCGTGGGCCAGCGTGCTCCCTCCCAACTGCCTGGGGACATCTGCCGTGGTCCCTGCTGTGTGTCCCAGGATCAGTATCACTTTTGGGGGGCTGAGGAAGACACATTCTCAGCAGCCCTGGGCAGGAATATCCCAAGGGCTCCTCCTGGGACACTGAAAGCCAAGTGAGGGTGACAGTCCTAGGAAGGTGCCCTAAGCAGGTGTCAGAGGACAATGTCGGGAAACAGTCACAGGTTGGGCCACTGTGTGCGACTGCCGTCACTTTTCCATCTCCTCCTATTTCTCCTGCACAGGGTGTGAACGGACATTCCCCGCAGCAGGGAACGAAAAACAGAAACCACACACAAAGGCGGGTACAGGATCAAGGGCACCAGAGCCCAGCAGAACCAGTTTTCCAAATCCAGGTGAGCTGGGCTGGGAGTGTCGGGTCGGCACAAGAGCTGTGTCATCTCAAATACAGAACCAAATAGGCTGGGGCTGCAGCATAGGGCTGCCCATGACCCAGTGACAGCACGGGCATGAGAAATGCCTGTGGGAAGGTGACATGGACCCAAGAGGGTGGCCGGCCAGCCCCTGACCCTGCCTAGGGTGTCCGTCTGTCCGTCAGGGGCCTCCGTTGGCACAGTTGTCTCAACCCCAGCAAGCTGTCTCCCTGCCCCCAGCAGCAGTGGTCACCCCATTGAGGTGCCTTGACTTCCGCTGTGGACTTGTCCCCAGGGGCCGTCCACTGAGCCTGCAACCCTCAGACCCACTCCTGCCTGCGCTCAGAGACCTGGGGCAGCCTCCGTCTCATGTCTCATCGCAAACCTCAGAGCCAGAGGAAGACGGAGGAGGGAGGGGAAGACAGGACCGGCTGCTTCCAATCCTGCAGGCCAGCAGCCGAAGCGCATATGCAAGCAGTTAGCCGCTGCTGTGAGGGCCTCCAGCCAGGAGCAGGGCCAGGGAGGCGGGGTGGAAAGTTCTGTAATGACCCTGTTTGTATTTCATGGTAAAACGCATCCCAGACCGGCTGGCCCCAAGCGCCAGGGCGCATGCGTATGGACATCCCAGACCGGCTGGCCTCGAGCGCCAGGGCGCATGCATGCAGAAGGCAGGGATCAGCCAATTAGGGCCCAGAGGGGGTTTCCTCAGGATTCCTCTTCGCACGGCTGCGCAGCCCCTTCCCCACCCCCATGGACCCTCTGTCACAGCTCCGAGTCACTGTTACCACTTTGGCCGGGAAGTGAGGCTGATCCACAGCCCCCCAGGCCGCCCGAATCTGACTGCCCATGGCGCCTGGGTCACTGCCGGGCACAGAGAACCCCCCAGACTGTGAACTGGTCTGTTTCCCTGCAAATGTACACAATGTGAGCCCGCAAGCCCAGTGTTCACAGCGTTGTAAACACTCTCGGAGCGAGAGCAAAAACAGCCCTGCTGGATTCACGGCTGCCAGGGTGCTCGCTATGAGTGGCCAAGCATCAGGGGCTGGGTGGGGAGGGAGGGGGAGAGAGGGAGGGGATGATTCTCAGGGACCAGGGCCCCATCCAGTGAACATCTTCAGTGCTGGACGCTTCAGGGGCGCAGGCCCCGTTGGCAGGAGCCCTGGCTGGGAGGGTGACAGGCGCCGGCAGGGCTGCTGGTACTGACTTCAGAACTGCACTTGAATTTCCTGCAACCAAAGCATGGGACGGACATGTCCCCAGCCCAGCTGAGGTCCTGGATGGTTCCCTGGCATTGCTGAGAAGCAGTAAGAGTTGTCTCCAGGGTTCCCCAACTCTTAGCATGCCTCCTCGTGCTCGGTGATAAAATGCCAATGACATAAACATGTTCATTTTAATGTGCTCTTTCAATTTAAGTTAACAGTATTTTGGTGTTATCCTCAGGATTTCTCATTGCAAACATTCAGAGTGTGACAGTCACCATCTCTGACAAGACACTTTGGAGACAGTGCAGGGCACTTGAACCTGAGAATTTTTTTTTTTTTTTTGCTTTTTGGTATGTGGGTAGCTCCCTGACTGGGAATTGAACCCAGGCCGCAGAGCTGACAGCGCCAGCGCCGAAGCCTTAAGCCACTACACCATCAGGGAACTCCCTTGAACCTGAGAATTTTCCTGCGCTCCTCCATGTTCATTGCTCACATCTTTCAAAGGATTTTGTCCCGGGTGTTGTAGACTCAGTGTCAGAAGTGACGTGAGAAGATAATGATGGTGCCACCTCCCACAGAGGGTGGGGTGGAGGCCCCATGAGCTGATATCAAGTCACCACTCGGAATAATTAGGCCAGCGCAGCAATGTTGTTCTGGGCCCATCACTGTTCGTGTACCCAGTTTTTGATCAGCAACCGGGAGCCACACTGCCAACTGTGGGGAATTTCTGATGACAGTTCCCCTCGCCTGGACAATTTGTCTCTTTCTTGGTTAAACAAATCTTTCTCATCTCGGCTGCAATGTCGCCTGTTCTTAGATGCTTCCTCTGAGCCTCCAGAATAGATTTCGCCCTTCTTGTCCTGAGTTTCTTTCCTTTGTAGTGTGGATCAGAGTTTGTAACTACGTGCATGGCTTTCATTACTGGATGGCGGTCTGCCCCGCGCCAGACTGGGTCCCATCAGAGTAAGGACGCTGCAGGGAGCCGTCTGCATGCCGTCCTCAGTGACCATCAGAAGCAGCTGCTTACAGAACACCTGCGGCTTGGACCAGAGACCCGCAGTCCCTGTGCTGAGCGTCAACAGTGAAGAGGTCATCAGCCCCCATCCTCAGAGGCCGGCATGCACCCTGGTGTCCATCGTCACAGTGAACAGTGAGGGAACCTGCAGCAGGGAAGATGTGTGGGCTCACCTGGGGCATCGGCCCAGTGTCGTCCCTCAGCAGCCTCGGGGCAACAGGCACAGGCGGAGCTGGGGCCAAAGAGGCGAGGCGTTCACACAGCTGCACTTGGGGGCCCCTGACTCACATGTGTGCTGTGGGGTAATGATTGCAGGAACCACAGGACACTTCTCCATCCTCGTTGCTGCTCATCTACCCAGGCTGTTCCTGACAGAACCCTCGCAAAGGTTTCTCTCTGCCTGCAAATTAATTTTTCCTTCTTGTTGTATGACGTTATGGCTCTGTGTGATCCTCAGGGGTTTGCCCTGTTTGGGTTGGGCCCAGGTCACTCGTCTATGTGTGGCATTGGATGGGACCTTGAGGCTTGTATGGTGTCTCTTTGCCAGGCAAGTCCACCCATGCTGTGTATGGGGGGACAGAGAGTGCTGGACATCCCCTCCAATCCTCAGTGCGGCTGGGCCTGTCTCTTCATTTCTACTTCCTTCTCAAACACATAAGAACCTCACCCATGTGTGCTGACAGAGTGTTTCTGTCACAGCCAGCGGATTCCGAGCAGGGGACTGTAGGTTATAGATGTTGGGATCTCTGCCACTCATGGGCTATGTGACCTTGGGTTAATCCCTGAACACTACACCCAAGCTGTCTCTCTGAACTACGGCAACAATGGTGACACCTTTGTTACCAGGGTCCTAGGGTGTGTAAGCGTGAGGATGCGTGTGAGGAACCCTGGCCTGATGGTGCGTGCAGGCATGCAGTGCAGGCAGACCCAGCTACTTCTGCAGGAAGGCCGCCAGACTTAAATCTCACGAACACTCTTTAAGGACAGTTAGAGGTGATAAAGAGCACAGGGAAACAAGACACCGGAGCAAGAACCTGAACAAACAACATTACAGAGACATCTGGTGTCAGACACACCTATAAGCAATGGAAACCTGGTTTTATCAAAATGGACAAAAGGCAAGTGTAAGAATAGCTACACACCATCATCAGCCCCAACAAGGGGCGGAGAAGAACATGGAGTGTCCTGGCAGCCAAACCCCCTCCAGCTGTCCCTTTCAGCCACAGGTCTGGGCCTGGTTTTGTGCCCTGGCCCTAACGGCTGGGCCCTAAAACATGCTCCTGGGGACCTCCTGTGTGCAGCAGGACAGAGTCCCCTCCCTGCATGTCTCAGGAAGGACGAATGGACAGACAGACATGGCCCTGCACACGGAAGCAGTCCTGAGGGTCCCCACTGCCCTCGGGCCCTGACACCTCGATTCCTGCCTTATCTATCTCAGTTCCGGTCACAAGAATGGGAGTCCAGGATGCACATGCAGTATTTACGAAGCGCAAACCCAAGCGGGTAGGCTCCGTGGTCGCTGAGCAGCAGCTCAGCAATGACCGATGTCTTTCCTGCCCTGCCATCCCCCCATCGCCTTCGCCCAGCTTCTCCAGGTGGCCCTTGGGTGTAATGACAAGTGTGTGTGTCCTATTTGAGCCCAGAAAGAAGAGGTCTTCCCCTGCAAAGCACAGAGTAAAGCACTTGAATTCCGTCTGATTGGGCCAACATGGATCATGTGACTGTCTAAAGAGATTCCCTAATGGGCTGAGCTCTACATTCCCAGACCAGTCAGAGGCAAGAAAGAACTCATTAATGTAAATTGCTGAGGCCAGCTGTTGGTGGTTCCAAGGGCCTGAAACTGGCCATGTGAAGGGACACATTTAAGGGCTATTATTGTCATCACAGTCATTTCGGGACACAAGTTGGGGACAAAATGAAGTGGATGGCAATTGAGTCCCATAAATAGTGAGTTGTGCTCTGATCTGCAGGGCACTTAGCTAAATGACAGCTCTATTGAGATTGGACCCAAAACACCTCAGAATTCACCCATTTAAGGTGTATAATCCAATTTTTTAGACCTTTTGAAATTGCCCAACTGTGACTGTAGTCAACTTTAGAACATTTTCAACACCCCACCTGCTGCCCAGTGACCCCTACAGCAATCACTTGGCCTCTCCTCCACATACACCTACTTCCTGTCTGTGACGGCTTCTTTCTCTTAGCACAATAATTACAAGGTTCTAGCTGTGGTGGTGTGCATTGGATTTTATTTATTTTAATGCAAATAACACCCTATTATACAGGCAACGAATGCACCCATCAGCTGATGGACATTCAGGGCATTTGTGTGCAAGTGCACCAGGACACACGTTCTCACTTCTCTTGGGCACATGCCAATGAGTGGACATGTGGAGTCACGTGGTCACTGTGTTGTTTAAGTGTTGGAAGATATGCCAGGTCGCTCTCCAAGGCATTTTATCTTCTTATCTGATCCAAAGGGGTAAAGCTTCCCCATTTACAGCTGAGTGCACCGTGAGACCCTAATTTGCATCTAAATAAGGTGTGTTCTGCACAGGGAATTTCCCAGGATGGTGGCCAGTGGTGACCTGAGAGACAACTGTGTGCTTCTGTGTTTGGAACTGTGCCACCTGGTCACCATTTCAGAAAAGTCCCATCGCTGACAACCTCACTGTCACATGTGTGCCACCAGCAAATATGCCTTCCATCTGTCCACACCAGCAGTTAACCGGACATGACCTGCCCAGGAGGTGAGGGGAGGTGCACTGCATCTAACAGCTTCTGAACACCGTGCAGTGGGCAAGACAGCCCCACGATAGGGTGATCCAGCACGGAATGTCATCAATGCTGAGGTGGTGCCCTGCTGTGGGCTGTCCTCAAGCTCACTTTGCATCTTCTCCCATGAATAGTACCCTACTATCTATAATGTGCTTTGGTGAGGCCGTTCCTGTGCATCTTCTGATCCAAACACATACGATTTTATTACACGGACCCTTTACATGTCCCTATGCGGCTGACAGGAAAGAGGCCTCTCTGAACTCCATCTCGCACTGTGAATCTGCCCATGTGGCAGTCTGCGGTTTAGACCCTCAGGGCCACACTGGGGGCTGGGTGGCTTCTGTCATCAATGGGCCCTCTGGGCGCCAGACACCGTGGGCTGCTGAAGAAGGAGGGAGCAATCAGCACACGTCCCCGGGGGGCCTGACTGTCCTGCCCTGAGAGCCTAGATGCCCACTTACCTTAAAGCCCCACTTCCTTCTTTGCTTCAACTCATCCTATTAGATCCGTTCCTTGCACCCAAGAAGCCAAAGTGAGACGAAGGCCCATGGGAGGACAATGAATGCATGCGGCCTTCCTACAGCTTTAGGAGGGATGGATGTGGCATCAGCAGCATCTCCCGTTGGGCGTCACCAGCCACTCAAGTCCAGGGAGGGCATCCGTCTAAGAAACGAGGACACACAAACCACTTTCCCACTGGGGCGGGGGCAGGGGTCGAGCACACATGTGGACAGCAGAGACCCATGACCCCACAGCCATTGTGGGACTGGCAGTCTGGGGTGTTTCTTGCCCTGGGATGTCAGCATTGGGGATAGTCCCACCGCACAACCCCACTGGTGTGCGGTGGAGGCAGGGGCTCTGCCGGTGACATCTCCAGCATGCACAGGGACCTCAGCGTGCGTGCGCGCCTGCATGTGCTCATTCTGGTTGAAAGTCAAGACTCTCAGCTTCCAGACACATCTCCTGTCCTGACTTGGCCAGAAGATGGCACAGGAGTAGGCCCCCACCCCACCCCACCCCGAGGTTCAGAGAAGTTAAGGAATTTGCCTGCTGTTACATAGCTTGGAAATGGCTAGCTGAAGTTGCCACTCAAACCTCAAATCCTCTGGCCCAAGGTGACTGTCCTCTGTCTGGCTCAGTGTGGGGTCATGCGAAGGCACAGCCTGGGACAGGTTCTGGCTGGGCCCCTCAGATTTGCATGCCCCTGAACTTGCTGCCACCCACCGCCCACTTCCTCACTGTCTGTGGAAGCAAACATCCCAGCACAGCTCGGCCTCTGCTGGGCCTGTCATAGCTGTTGGGCTGGCCCAGGACTTGACCCAGCTAATTCTGATGGTCACCCTGGTGACAACTCTGTGGTGTCACTCATCCTGGTCTGTGGGTGACTTCTGCATGCAGAGGGCTGCTTCCTGTGGAAAAATCCTTGAATGATGCTCTGCTGATCTTGGGTCGACCTTGAGCAGACAAGCCCCACGCACAGGCTGAAGGCATCCTTGGGGTCTCGGCAGGTACTAGTGACATCTGTCCGTCTCCAGGGACCTTCCTGGTTGGCATTTGTAATCTGAGACCAACAACACTCACGTATCTGCCACGGTTACCTAGAGTTTTCTGACTACCCGCCAAAAGGAAACAGGAGTCTGGGGGCAGTTCTTTGGGTCCAGGACCAGGACCGTCTATGTAATTCATCACCCTTTTACCTCTCTGGCAGTTACTGAGTACCTACTGTGTGCCAGTCAACCTCATTAGTACGAACAGGCTGGAAGGCGGTCCCAGAACTGGATGGAACACAGTAGGTGGTGGGGATGGCGGGAGATGGCAGGCTGTGGTCAGGGTCAGGGCACGCAGCGTCATGCTGGGAGGCCGGTGTTACGTGAGGTTTGCTGGAGCACACTGACGAGTTTCCAGCTGGATATGGCATCCTCTGGGCAAAATAATGGGTATCTCCATAGTGTGGAGAATATTTGGGGCTACAGCAGATGAAATAAGACAAGAGGCTGTCACAACAGCTCAGGGAAACTAAGACGGCTGTGACAGGAATGAAGCAAGTTCAGATCTCTCTCTCACATCATTGTCTCTCTCTGCTTGCGTGGAGACACGGTGCTGGCAGGTCAAGGCCCTGCGGGGACTGACCTCCTCCACCGTGAGTTTAAAAATTTTAGAAACATCGAATTAGAAATTGCATTTCCAGTCATGTGTTATGTGGGACTAACAGACAACACAGATTTTTGTATAAGAACGTGCACTGCAATGCTGTTTTGATAATCGCAAAACATTATCATCTGATTGCCTCAACTACCCAATCTAGGAATCTGACATGTCTCTCTTAATCTGCATAACAGCATTTTAGGGAACAATGGTCAAAGATGTAGAGTTAGTCAACTTACTGATATGAACAGAGGTTTGTAATGTGGAAATGGAGTAAATTGGGCATATTTAAGGTCAACATGAACAATATGATGTCCTTTTTGGGGGTTCTACCTGCAAAGAAAAACCATCTCTCAAATGACAGCCAACTAAATGTCAATAATGGTGAATGTGGGTGCTAGGACCCAGGAGCAGTTATTTTTTTCCCCTGTTTCTATTTCTGGTTATTATTGCAAGTAGGTACTAAAATATTATTTTGTGTAACTTCAAGAAGCTGATTTAAATTATTTCCTCTAGGTAGGCAGCAAATAGGTGGTAATGAACTACACATACACCCAAATGTGTCTTTTTCTGTGTTATTGGGTACACGTTGCTTCACTGTCTCAGCCTGGCACACGCTTACACCCTCTTCTAAATTTGGTCTCCCTCAAACTCGGTGGCCAGAGAATTTCTCCTGCAAACCAGGACCCATGGAAAGGTCAGGGGCTGGCGTGGCACCACAGCGACCAGCACATATGATGCCGGCGCAGCAAGGTCAGGACATCAGGTCAGCCTCGTGTTGTGTCTCCTCTACCACCTCCACCTCTGCCACTGTGAACTCCCAATATCTCATCCTCTGACAAGCGCTGTGAACATGGCTTTGGTCCTTTGCCCTTTTCCCATGGTTACTGATGTCTCTGATTGTCACTGAATCATGTTCCTGGGTCTTTTTTCTTTGGCATCGGGACAGGCACTATTTGTCACTGACCATCCCTCCCTCCATGCTGCACATCACACCTAGAAGACACTCCGTCACTACTTTCTTTACTCAGTGGCACCATCTCCATCTTACTGCAGGCAAACGGAAATGTTCACGTGGTGTGCTCAGGTCACACACAGCCCCCGGGATGTGCAGGCAGCATGGACGCTGCCCCAGCTCACCGGGTAGGGCGGACGCACTGCCACCCAAACTCAGGAAACTGGGGACAGATGCTCCTGCAAACATCATGTGTTGGGGGGTGGGACCCCTTCCTGGCTCATGAGCCACATGGCAGAACTCAGGCGAGAAAGTCAGATGTGGTTAAAAGTACATGCCTCACAGATGTCTGGATAATGTTCAACCCCCCGGAAGTGTGATAGCAAACCCAGTTGTTTTCCAGATTTTTAGGGTAGAAAAAAAAATGCCCCCCACCCCCTGCTGTGACCTCTATGGTATGGGTCTGTTCAAGTGACGTTTGAAATTTGAGCTGTCACCTTGGCTGCCTGTTTACCTTTCCAGCCACCCTGAAACTGAAAACAGGGACATGTGACACGTTCCAGGAGATGAAACATCTTCCTTATTTTTAGCATCAGCCACAAGCACAGGGAGGCCAGTGCAATATGCATGTAAACATAACTCATGGGGATGAACAATTCCTGCATACCCCGCCTCCCCGATACCAAAATAGAACAGAATCTCTTTCTTCCAACGTCTTCCTATATTCTCTTCTTTAAGAAGAGAATTTAAATTTTGTTTATTTTTCTATTTATTTTTGAACAAACTGTTTCTGACCATATCTAGCCATCCAGCTCTGTGTAGAATGACCCGTTTACTCATCACCAATTTAAGTGCTCGATCTGAATGTCTGTCCCCTGACCCCCACTTATTGGCTTCCAGTCATCACTTTTAGTGGGACCTTGGAGCCAGCTGCTCTTTCTGGAGGGACTCAGAGTCACTGAGACCCCAGAGATGTTTGCTTGCACAGGGCTTGACAACAACGTTTCCCTTAACAATCCATGTCCCACCAAGCCCCGCCGAAGATAAAAAGGAAAAAATTCAGTCTGTTACACAGGCAGCGAGCAAAGTGAAAGAGAAAAAGGCACTTTGTTTGGCCAAAACTGGGCTGTCAGTTTTCATAAATCTGCCCTCCCGGGACAACAGCTCATGTCTGGTACGAGGTCTGGGGCTCGGAACTCATTCCAGAAAGGGCTTCGCCTTGTCTCGAGCGCTGAAGCAAACGCCTAACAATAGTCTGTGTGTAACTTTAATGCAACACAGACATTGTGTTCACCCCAGAGGTAGTGTTTCTGAGGGGGCAGTTGGGGTGGGACAGTCATCGGAGCCAACACGGAGGTGGGACATGCCACTTAATGCCAATGACACACTTCTTGGTTTCCAGGGAATGACCTCTGCGACCACAGTGTGTGTGTATGTCCTCCTGCTGACTATACGGTGGGCGTTTAAATGACATTCATCAAACCACAAGAACCCGGCCCATCCCCTCCAGGACGAACGATCTGTGGTTAAAACGATTTTCCTTCAGAGTCAGACATCACCACCAGGTACTGTTTTCAATTCTTACACCTTTTCCTCTTGTCCCTTGTCCCCTGCAGTGCTGACCACTGAACAACTAATAATGTTCCTGCACAAAGGAGGCTGCCATGCATGCACAGCATAGCAAGCACACATGTGCAGTCCGCCAACCTCAGTCCATGTCCCGGGTCTTTGACACATACAGGGTCACGTTGTAAAATGGCTGGCATATGGACAGTCACCCCACACACGTGTCACAGAGCAGGCAGAGCATCACACTAAAGGAGGTTGAGACTTGGGTTTTAAAAAACGCAACAGTCATCTCCATGTGACAGTATGGTCAGCGGGCCCCAGGGTTGGGCTGCAGGGGCATCTGGATGGGGCCCCAGGTAGGCTAACGAGCCAAGTGGCTCTGGAGGGCAGGATGGGGTGGCCCCTGGGGACAGCACTGCCCCAGGAGCTGCAGATGACCCTTGTGGTGGGGATAGCACCTCTGACGCTGCTGCTCATAGCCCCTGGACACAGCATCTCAGGACCCTGCACACCTGGGCACCTGGGGTCAGCACCATCCCCCATGGGTCCTGACCTTCCGGAAGCTGTGCTCTATGCCCTGAGTGACCACCGCTGTCCTGGTTATCAGATCACACCCTGAGCTCCATTTCATTTTGTTTTATTTCATCATGTTTCTGGGCAACTATACCCAATCATCTATAATGTCAGGTTCTGACTCTCAGTTCAGACTGTGACGCCAGGATTCTGAACTTACTGGGGGAGGCAGGCAGTTAGGTCATGTGAGAAGTCAACATTCTGGGAAAACCATGATCACTCACAAAGCCCCTGACTGACCACCTGCCGGACTGTCAGTTATTCAGAGTGTCACCAGTGCCCACCAGCACTATTGAGCGCCTCTGCCCTGAAGCCTGGTTCTGATGCGGGTGACAGTTTGTGGAACAGGAGAGCCACGCGGGATCCCTGGGACAAAAGGAGGCCCTGACCCTTCCCCAGGGCATGACCCCTCCCCATAGCATGGCTCTACCCCCAGGGTAAGGGGAAAGGGAACTGTTTTAGTTAATGTGGGTAGAGAAAGGTTTTAGTTTCAGGAATTGGTTTGGTAGCTTTTGGGGATCGTGCTGGAGGGGTGTGGGGCGTCTCACTTGGTGCACAGGTGTGCCTGTGGGAGGGGCCAGGGCTTTTCCTGGCGCGGCGGACGACGAATCCCCTCTGCGTGAACGGGAGCCAGTTCCCGTGTACCCGGGCTTTCATCCACTATTTATCATCAGCCTCTTAGACCCATGGGACTTCCAAATAACATTGTTTTTTTTCTCAGAAAAACAGTTATTCAGTGGGGACTGCCCAAGGGGCTGGAGCAGGTTATAGATCACAGTGCAGGTGGCCTTGGTTCCAGGTCAGTATTTAAATTTAGTGATTTCAGGATAAAAGCAATTTTCAGGGCAAGGGATGTGAATGTTCCCAGACTAGGACACCGAGCCTGGAGTTTGGTGTTGGGGCAGGGGTGCAGCGGTCCCTTGGGTGACAGGTGATGGCTTTCCCTCATGTCCTGTTCAGCATCCCTGTCCTACATCCTACCTGCCCTCCCCCAGCACTGCCCAAGCTTGGTCTCCTTGGATAAAATCCAGTGACATCAGTTTAAGAGCCGACCTGTTCATATATATAAGCCCATTCACAGAAAACATCCGGGGTTTCAAAATTATTTTTCCTCCAGTAATAACTTGTCTTTGCAATAAAACAAATACATCAGCAATAGTAACATTTTGTTGTATACCCAGTTAGTAAGCATTATTATTTTTTAATGTTGGGTAAGTTGCTATGAATCCTTTCCTCTTAGTCACTGCTGGTGACAGTGGAAATAAACTTGACAACATATATTGATAATCTTCTTGTGTATTTTTGACATTGTGTTTGTACTATCAACCCTCGGCATGAGTACAGATAAGTGGTGAAGAAATATTCCCCTTCACCTAAGAGATTTTCGTTTTCCCACAGTTATGCATTGGACTGTTGGAGGAGAAAAATGCAAATACCGAAAGGGCAGAAGGTGGAATAAATCTTATTTTGCTGAACGTGGATAGGAGGTCATTCCAATTAGAGGTCATAATACATTCAGTATTTTCTTATATATGTATAGCTTGGATACAGTTACAGCTACGTATAATGGACACACAGACAAGGAAGGATAGTTATAGCTACGGACACAGAGATGGTGAGGTCTGTGCACACAGGTGCATGTGAGCACATGTGAATACATATTTGGTTTTTCCAGGTCTGTAGGTTGAAGGATTCTAGAAGCAATAACACCTTGGTAGACTCATGCAAACCTATCTTGGTTTAAATACCATTCATTTTCCCCTAAAAGGAACTGAGGTCCTCTAGAGAAATAGCACATTCCAGGGAAGGGGCTAAAATCAAACCAAACAAAAGCAAGAAAGCAAGGTAGATCTAGAACTTCATGTTATGCCCCAAAGTAGGAAGAGCTTGAAGAATTGTGGGGACACACTCAGAGGACCCCAGAGCCGATGCGAAGGCACCCTGACTGGCTACGGGACCATCTGAGCATCAGTGCAGTGACAATCACAGATTTCTGTGGCCTGCCAAACAAAGCAGGAAAACATGAGGTTATACGGGTGTGAGTCAGTTCATTAGTCAAGGCAAAGGAACGTTGCTGCTCACAGGAGAACGCACCTCACAGATGCAGAGGAACGACGGCCTCAGAGAATCGCCACCTGGCAACCAGCCCAGGAGCAATTAACCGAAGCCGCAGTCGTCAACAGAGACGCAAACCCGTGTGATGACTAAGGGGGCAGGCACACAGTTTCACAATACACGCGTGGCGCTCAGCCCAGCTGTTTCACATCTGCAGACCCAGCCGACCACAGATGAAACTATTTGGGGGAAAAAATCCCAGAAAGTTCCAAAAAGCAAGACAGATTTACCACTTGCAGTCCATGGGCCACGCGTGTCTCTCCATTTCGGACAGGCCTCACCGCTGACAGACACGGGTTCCACACATGACACGTGCTCCTAACAGTGCGAAGCTGGCACGCGCTGAGGATGGGGGCGCCCCCCCCCCCCGTGGGGGTGGTAGCAGCGGGCTCTCTTGCATGAGCTGATAAAATGTTGGCAAAGGGAGAACGTGAGGGACGATCTCACGGGGATGTTTGCGAGAGTGGCCAGTCGTGGGCAGCTTTTCTTTCCGGGTAGGAATCTCTGTGGTTATGAGTGACTACGGAAGACGCACCTGTAATTTGAAACCCTCACAATGGCTGGTTGGGTGTGTGTTGGGGGGGGAGGAGTTGGCTGACATGTGTCAGTGTTGTCCCCACAGCCGAGAGACTCTTCTGGAGTATTCCTCGAGGGCTTCTTCTGTGGTGGTGACGGAGCAGGGACCTAGATGTTTCTGAGGTGACAGGGATCATGAAGAATGTCCCATCTCCCTGGAAGAAGACAGCAGGAGAATGCACGAGGGAACATGTTTCATGAAGCAAAATAAAGGATGGCTTGGAGCTGGGGTTCGGCAGAACCGACCTGGGAAAGGAAAATGTAGCGACACTGCCAGTGAGCGTGTACTGAGCTCCGCTCTTGCTCAGTGCTCCGCCTGCCTCACTGCCCACTCCCCGCGCCCCGGGCTGCTAATTTCTGAACCAGGAGACTGGAGAAAAAACTAAAATTAGAAGTTGACATGCAGTGACTTCGGGTCATCCTCTGTGCTCAGCACCCGTGTGGCTCCAGGGAGCCCACCCACCGGGCTGCTCTGTGGGAGGCAGGGCTTCAGCTCCAGCGAGAGGGCCCGGCAGTGGGGGCAGGCAGCTGGGGGTGGGCAGCAGGTGGGG